>JAHIAM010004790.1:0-121122 GCA_021605205.1 Aegilops longissima
TAGAACTTGGCTTGTATATTCGATGGTGGGCTTCCTCAAATGCCCGAGGTCTTCATGAGCAAGCAGTTGGATGCACACCCACTTAGTTTCCAGTTTGAGCTTCATACACTTAAGCTCTAGTGCATCCGGCATGGCAATCCCTACTCACTCACATTGATATCTATCGATGGGCATCTCCATAGCCCGCTGATACGCCTAGTTGATGCGAGACTTTCTCCTTTTGTCTTCTCCATACAACCTCCACCATCATATTCTATTCCACCTATAGTGCTATGTCCATGGCTCACGCCATGTATTGTGTGAAAGTTGAAAAGGTTTGAGAACATCAAAAGTATGAAACAATTGCTTGGCTTGTCATCGGGTTGTGCATGATGTGAATTTTGTGTGGTGAAGATGGAGCATAGCGCACTATATGATTTTGTAGGGATAACTTTCTTTGGCCATGTTATTTTGAAAAGACATGATTGCTTTATTAGTAGGCTTGAAGTATTATTGTTTTTAAGTCAAAGGATAGACTATTGCTTTGAATCACTCGTGTCTTAATATTGATGCCATGATTAGACATATGATCAAGATTATGCTAGGTAGCATTCCACATAAAAATTATCTTTTTATCATTTACCTACCGAGGACGAGCAGGAATTAAGCTTAGATGCTGATACGCTCCGTCAGATCTATAATTTTTGATTGTTTCATGCCGATATTATTCAACTTTCGTATACTTTTGGCAACTTTTTATATTATTTTGGGACTAACATATTGATCCAAGTCAAGTCCTGTTTGTTGCATGTTTTATGTTTCGCAAAATATCCATATCAAACAGAATCCAAACGGGATAAAAACGGACAGAGCTTATTTTTGGAATATTTGGAAAATTCCGGAAGAAAAATCCACGCGAGACAATGCCCGAGGTGGCCACGAGGTAGGGGGCGCCCCTGGCCCTCGTGGGCCACTCGTAAGGCGGTTTATGCCCTTCTTCGGCCGCAAGAAAGCTAATTTTTGGTAAAAAAGTCATGGCAAAGGTTTAAGTCCAATCGGAGTTACGGATCTCCATATATATATACGAAACGGTTAAAGGGCACCACAACAGAACGCAGAAACAGAGAGAAACAAAGAGATAGATCCAATATCGGAGGGGCTCTCGCCCCTCCCACACCATGGAGGCCAAGGACCAGAGGGGAAACCCTTCTCCCATCTAGGGAGGAGGTCAAGGAAGAAGAAGACGAAGGGCCCCTCCCCTTCTCTTCCGTGGCGCCGAACGCCCGTGGCCATCATCATCACCGCAATCTTCACCAACAACTTCACCGCCATCATCACCAAATCTTCCCCCTATGCAGTGGTGTAACCTCTCTCTACCCGCTGTAATCTCTACTTAAACATGGTGCTCAACGCTATATATTATTTCCCAATGATGTATGGCTATCCTATGATGTTTGAATAGATCTATTTTGTCCTATGGGCTATTTGATGATCAAGATTGGTTTGAGTTGCATGTTTTATTATTGGTGCTGTCCTATGGTGCTCTCCGTGCCAAGCGTGAGGGATTCCGCTGTAGGGTTTGCAATATGTTCATGATTTGCTTATGGTGGGTGTGGAGTGAGTAGCTACTGCACCCGAGTAAGTAGGTTGTTTGCGATGGGATAAAGGGGACTTGATACTTTAATGCTATGGTTGGGTTTTACCTTAATGATATTTAGTAGTTGCGATGCTTGCTAGAGTTCCAATCATAAGTGCATATGATCCAAGTAGAGAAAGTATGTTAGCTTATGCCTCTCCTCAAATAAAATTGCAATAATGATTACCGGTCTAGTTATCAATTGCCTAGGGACAAATGACTTTCTCGTAATAAAAGCCCTCTACTAAAACTAATTTAGTTGTGTCCTCATCTAAACAGCCCCTACCTTTTATTTTCGTTTTTACTTTCTTGCAAACCTATCCAAAAACACCTACAAAGTAATTCTAGTTTCATACTTGTTCTAGGTAAAGCGACGTCAAGCGCAAGGAGAGTTGTATCGGTGGTCGATGGAACTTGAGGGAATATTTGTTCTACCTTTAGCTCCTCGTTGGGTCCGACACTCTTACTTATCGAAAGAGGCTACAATTGATCCCCTATACTTGTGGGTTATCAAATGTCAAAAGTATTAAACAAATGCTTGGCTTGTCATCGGGGTTGTGCATAATTTAAATACTTTGTGTGGTGAAGATAGAGCAGAGCCAGACTATATGATTTTGTAGGGATAACTTTCCTTGGCCATGTTATTTTGAGAAGACATGATTGCTTTGTTAGTATGCTTGAAGTATTATTATTTTTATGTCAATATGAACTTTTGTCTTGAATCTTCGGATCTGAATATTCATACCACAATTAAGAAAATTACATTGAAATTATGCCAAGTAGCACTTCGCATCAAAAATTATCTTTTTATCATTTACCTACTCGAGGACGAGCAGGAATTAAGCTTGGGGATGCCTGATACATCTCCAACGATCTATAATTTTCGATTGCTCCATGCGATATTATCTACTGTTTTGGACAATATTGGGCTTTATTTTCCACTTTATATTATTTTTGGGACTAAGCTATTAATCGGAGGCCCAACCTGCATTGCTGTTTTTGCCTATTTCAGAGTTTCAAGAAACGAAATATCAAACGGAGTCCAAACAGAATGAAACCTTCGGAACGTGATTTTCTCACGAATATGATCTAGGAGACTTGGACCCTACGTCAAGAAAGAAAGGAGGTGGGCACGAGGTAGGGGGTGATACGTCTCCAACGTTTCTATAATTTTTGATTGTTCCATGCTATTATATTACCTGTTTTGAATGATTATGGGCTTTATTATACACTTTTATATTACTTTTGGGACTAACCTATTAACCGGAGGCCCAGCCCATATTGCTGTTTTGTTGCCTGTTTCAGTATTTCGAAGGAAAGGAATATCAAAAGAGTCCAAACGGAATGAAACCTTCGGCAACGTGTTGTTTTGGAAGATTATCATCCTGGAGGCTTGGAGATCAAGTCATAAGATCCTCGAGGAGCCCAGGAGATAGGGGGCGCCCCCCCCTACAGGGCGCGGCCCCCTGTCTCGTGGACCCCCCGAGCACCCCTCGACCGACTTCTTTCACCTATATATGCCTACATACCCTAAAAACATCAGAAATCAAGATAGATCTGGAGTTCCGCCGCAAGCCTCTCAGAGCCACCAAAACCTCTCGGGAGCCCGCTTTCGCACTCCGAGGGGGAATCCATCACCTGGCCATCTTCATCATCCCGCGCCTCCATGACGAGGAGGGAGTAGTTCACCCTGGGCTGAGGGTATGTACCAGTAGCTATGTGTTTGATCTCTCTCTCGTGTTCCTCTATGGCACGATCTTGATGTATCGTGAGCTTTGCTATTATAGTTGGATCTTATGATTTTTCTCCCTCTACTCTCTTGTGATGAATTGAGTTTCCCTTTGAAGTTATCTTATCGGATTGAGTCTTTACTTTGAGAACACTTGATGTATGTCTTGCCGTGTTTATCTGTGGTGACAATGGGATATCACGTGCCACTTGATGTATGTTTTGGTGACCAACTTATGGTTCGCCCATGAACCTATGCATAGGGGTTGGCTCATGTTTTCTTGACTCTCCAAGAGAAACGTTGGGGCACTCTTTGAAGTACTTTGTGTTGGTTGGATGAATCTGAGATTGTGTGATGCATATCGATAATCATGCCCACGGATACTTGAGGTGACAATGGAGTATCTAGGTGACATTAGGGTTTTGGTTGATTTGTGTCTTAAGGTGTTATTCTAGTACTGAACTCTTTAATAGATCGATCCGAAAGAATAACTTTGAGGTGGTTTCGCATCCTACCATAATCTCTACGCTTGTTCTCTACTATTAGTGGCTTTGGAGTGACTCTTTGTTGCATGTTGAGGGATTGTTATATGATCTATCTATGTTATTATTGTTGAGAGAACTTGCAATAGTGAAAGTATGAACCCTAGGCCTTGTTTCCTATCATTGCAATACCATTTACGCCACTTTATCATCATTAGTTACCTTGATGTTTTATAATTTCAGATTACAAATACCTATATCTACTTCATCCATATTGCACTTGTATCACCATCTCTTCGCTTTTAACTAGCACCTATACAATTTACCATTGTATTGGGTGTGTTGGGGATTACAAGAGACCTTCGTTATTTGGTTGTAGTGGTTGTTTGAGAGAGACCATCTTCATCCCACGCCTCCCACGGATTGATAAACCTTAGGTCATCCACTTGAGGGAAATTTACTACTGTCCTATAAAACCTGTGCAACTTGCAGTGCCCAACAACGCTCTACAAGAAGAATATTGTGTAGTAGACATCAAACTCTTTTCTCAAGGCCGCTGTCGGGAGGTGAGTGCTGAAGGTATATCTTTAGAACTCTGTAATTGAATCTTTTTGTTTCTTGTTTTATCACTAGTTTATTTTATAAAAGAAAACTACAAAAATGGAGTTAAGTTTGTCTATACACTTTTGTCTTTTTTAATATCTTTCGTGAGTTTGATGGAAAGGAAAATTGTGCTCAAGTGCTAGAAGAAGAATGCTTTAAAATGCGTGGTACTTAATCTTTGAATGATGAGCATGATTGCAATGTTGTTAGTATAAACTCCTTGAATATCCATAGTACTAATGATGTTTTCTCTAGTCATGATGAAAATATCTCTCATAAGCATGTCAACTTTTGTGGAGTGCATGTTTGCATTAACAAACCAAATAAAGAAGATATATATTGCAAGAGGCATAAGTATTTAGAAACTAAGAAGTTGCAAGAAAGGCTAGATAAGAGTGCGGAGAATTTAAGATATCTTTCCTGCTAGAATTTTGCAATAAACAAGATCATTTACATCTCCAATGCAAATTGTTTCATGATTGGATCGTGTCCAAAAATTGTGACGATTTGATCTCCCTTTCTCATTACAATGAACTTAGATTGCTTTTGGGTTGTGAAGATTTGAAACGCTCAACTAAGCCTATTCCAGAATTTAATCTTAAGCATTTTCTTGATATTGATCTAGAAAAGATTTATATGTTTTGTGCGGAGAATTGCATTGAAAATCCTTATATTGCCAATTACCTAAAGAAAATAAAGCAAATGGAAGATGATGATAATACTAATGAAAGGGAAGAGACTTCCCAATCTCCTCCTATTATTTCTTATGATGAATCAGGTAACGAGGAGGAGCTTTCTATTCAACCAATCTCATCAATAAGGAGCTCAAAGAGGAAGGTTGAACCTACACATAATGTGAAGAAGAAAAATAAAATAAGGAGCAACAAAGGTAGAAAGGTATCCCTCCCAAATGATGTTGCTCCTACTACTCATTGCGATGATGATAATTGCTTTACTATTGGTGTGTAGCGACCTGACCCAAAATCGGTCAAATCTCTGTGTCTGTACCATCCCAAGATCATGCTGGTACTCACAGTACATCGATAAAGTAATCAAAGTTCAATCACACCTGAATATCATTAAACGATTCTCATATAGAGTCTTTATTACAAGGGAATAAATTTGGCTCAAGGCCAACTCATGAGAAATAAACTACTAATGCTGGAAGCGTCAAGATAAGCGAGTCCATCCGACTCAAAGGGCAATCGCCAAGCGCGAGCGTAGCCTCACTCTTGATCGGAATATATCTCGCAACATAATACGTTGCAGATGTAGGCCAGCTTTTGAAATAAGTGGCAAGTCATGAAGAACAACAATAATAAACTTACTATCACTATATGCATTTTGGCGTGGAGCTCTAAGTTTCATCATTTTGCAAAAAGCAAATTTTATCCTACTACAAAGGACTTGCTTGCAAATTACTACAATTGTTGGTAGTTATTGAGATGGTTCCGCCAACCAATATCTCGCTCCCAATTATTAAGTCATAAAACCTCAAATTAATTCATTAGTTTTAGTGTTGAGATATCCGAATACTTCCAAGTTCCAGAGGCTCAAATGTCCGTGAATCGGGACACGGCTAATCGATTAGATCTTTAACTCGCAGAGGGTTGCGACTTTCCCGCAAGAATCATTCCCTCCTTTAATGTCTTTGCACTTCATGGTGTTTGAAGACGGACGAATGAAACAGGTCTTCCAAAGAGTTCTTCCGCTACCGCCGTACCCATCCAATCCTACCGTCGTCTACTTCTCGTAGTACCGCCCAGCCAGCGCCACTACTAGGGTCAACCCAGCCAGAGCCCATAATGGCTTGCGGCTGCACATGTAAGCTTCCGGTCATGGGGCATCCATCCTTCTCTTCGTGGCTGGGTGAAGCTCGCAGGATGTCATGGCGCTTCTCCATGCATCCCGCCACCACTGGGTGCTCCAGGTGCCCGCCAACCGCCCTCCACCCAGAGTGATTTTCCAAGTCCATCTTGATCATTGTAGTTCATGGGGTTGTCATCATCATTGACTCTCACATCTTGCTTATGAATTTCACTTATCCCAAATCCCGCTCACGAGCATAGCAAAGTAACTACTACGCCCCGGGTCATGGTAACAAGGGATTGGTTCATCCTACCACATGATACTACTCAAGTTTAATGACTTCAAGATTTCACTACTGCATGCATGGTGAGGTGGTGACAACTACTAATGCACAAAAACATAGGTATAGAAATAACATGATCAAAACTTGCCTTGCTGATGATCCTCGAAGCTAAAGAGTCGAGTAGCAAGTCAGACTCGAAACTCTACCGAGACAAACAATAACACAATAAGCACAAAGCAAGAGGATCATACAACATAACAAAAGTAACATAACACAACAAAACAACCAAAACTAAATCCAAAAAGAAAACTCAAAGAAACCAATTCAAAGTTTTTCCTACTCCAAACAATAACTAAAATAGTTTTATATAACAAAATTCCTTAATATAACCTAATCATGATTTTAAGTTAACTTAACAGAAAAGGTTTCACTAAGCAACTAGGAGCAAAAAGAATTAATTAAAAGCTATTATAAAACTCATATTAGGCCTAATCCAATTTCTATTAAGAAAATAAATTAAAACTTTTATTAATTATAAATAAAAGTTCATCTACTAGAATGACAGAAACTAACCTAGAATAACCAATCACAAGTTAAAATAAATTAATTTACTAATTAATTTAATAGGAAAACAGGAACTAGTTAATTAATTTGGATTAATAGGATTCTGCTTAAAACTAATTATTTATTAATCCTAAAATACCCAAGTTAATTTCTAGGGTTTGGCAATGACAAAATAAAGTTGGGGCAAAAAGAATCATGCAAAAATAATTTTTCTAACTCAAGTTATAGCAGATTTACTATTCTGACTAAAACTAAATTAAAGCATTTTTATTTATTTTTAACATAGATAAATATATATTCTACAGAAACTACATAAAATTTTCAATCCAACAAAAAAGAATCATCTAAAAATAATAAACAGAATAAAAGATATCAATTTTGAAAATGAAACTATTCTGCTAAAAACAGAAAATCAAAATAAAAGAAAAGGCCTAATGGGCCTATATCGCCCTGAAGTGATTTAGTCTAAATGGGCCTCTGTTAAAACTTAAACGAATCAAAAGATATAAACCGATTGACCGGCCGGTTTAATAAAACTTATTTCGGGGTTCTAATCGTGGCAATGATCTAGATCGACGGGAGGGTGATCCCGACGACGCATCGGAGTCCGCGACGGCGCGGCGGGCGGCGTAGAGTGCGTCAAGCTTCAAGGCCGGTGAGCTCGAGAGTCGCTGCAGCGGGAAAAGGGGAGGCCTGAGTGGTTCGGTGGTGGGGTGGTCGAGGGGTAGGGCGCTGACGGGCATGATAATGGCGTAAGGAGGAGCTTCTGGCTCAGCAATGAACGGGAGGGAGGGGCAGAGGTCTCGGGGAATAAAAGGGGTTTATAGCTGTGGCCTGCCGCTTGGGATGGGGCGATTGGGATCCTGGATCTCGATCGGGCGATTCATGAAAGGCGTGGGGGGGAAGGAAGGCCCACGGGTCAGAGAGAGAGAGGGAGGGTGGAGGCGGGCGTCATGCCTAGGAGATTCAAGAGGGGGTGGGCAATGGCTTGCATTGGCACTGGCTGGCTATTGGCTGGGCGCTGGTGGGCAAGGCGGCTGGCCGGGCCTGGGTGGCTCACAAGCCAAGAGTTTTTTTTTTCTTTAAAACTTTATTTTTTAAATAAAACAAAACAGAAATAAAACAATATCTATAAATATTTTATATAGGGTATATATACCAAAATGATCAGAGAATATTCTTTCATTTGAACATTTTCCAAGGGCAAATCCAAACTTTATAAAATCCATTTTTTTCAAATTCAATAAAATTCAGATTTGAATCCAAATCTTTTGGCATTGTTTCTAATATTTTTGAGTGTCATTTTGTCTTCACTACTTTTGATCAAGATTTATGCTTAGTTTTTGAAATGTTTCACATGCCAAAGTTTGAAATTCAAATTCAAAACTCAAAATTCTCTAAACTTCAAATGGCATTCAAATTTCAAAATGATGCATAGGATGCTTATTATAATTGTAAAACATTCCAAATAGGAAATTTTGTTATATGGTGCTATCCATATTTTTAATGATGATAGTGATTATGCTTATGATATGAAAGAGTCCAAGCTTGGGGAAGCTATGTTTGATGAGGATGAAATATTTGAGAATATATTTGCTGAAATTAATGTTTGTCCCAAGCTTGAGGATGCTATGTTTAATGAAGATGAGACTTTAGCACCCCAAATTTTGATATGCAAAGTTGTTATGATGATAGCATGCCTCCTACCTATGATGATTATAGTGATGAAAGTGGGTTCTAAGAGTGTCAACTTTAGGAAGTAGTGATCCCACTATTTTGGAGGATGTTGAATTTTATTGTGATGAATATGAAAGTGGATTTGGAAGAGTGACAACTTTATTTAGTGATTCCACTATCTTGGGAGAGGTTTTAATCGATTATGATGAGAAGGAAGTTGCTACTTATGATGATTATTGTGATGAAACTTAATGCTATAAAAAGTGATGATTATATTTACAATGTAACACCAAACCTCAAGGATTTGAGTCTCTGGTTTACCGTGTTAGTCCCCGGATCGAACTCGCTTAGCACACACAAGATAGATGAATGGTAATGGCAAGTGCATCATTTATTACAACGTATGATCCAGAGTATATAAATAAACAATCTGCATAGCACTTGGCCAGCTTTATTCAATCAAACAGCGGAAAGTAGCAGAAAATAACGATGAGTCCCATCATAGCCCACTAGCTGCCGAAAAGCATCATGACCCTAACGGGCACTACTTCTTCAATATCCTGCAACATGAGACGCTATGCACCATATAGGTCAATACTTCAAATGTATTGGCAAGTTACACAGGAGTAATAATATAGCAGACTACATGTATATGCATAGTACAACAAAGGAAGGCTCGAGGGTTTATTTTATAAAGCTGATTTTATCCCCATAATTACCTAATAGTCAAATTTTATTTAGTTCTTTATTACTAATTAAATGCACAAGGTTGAGTTGGCAAAATCAACTCCAACCTACCCATTATTAAGTTGCCCAAATATCATTAAGTGTCACATCCGTCAAGATCATCCAACAACCTGTAATGGCATAGTGGCTCGATTTACCCATAACGGGCACGGCTAATCATGATTAGTTTTAATACTCGCAGAGTTTTGTACGCTTTACTCCATCACCCAATCCAAGATTGAGACAAAGTCTTCAAGAGGTTCCTAACCAATTGGATGGCTCACATTTAATTGTTGCAATTCCTTTGAGCCTGTGATAGCTGCCGCATATGAAGCTTACTAGTCACTAAGTCTGTTCTATTTTTTGAACTCCGGCATTCCACTTAGGTGCACCTCATGAGCGATGGCCTTAGTGTAAGACCCCATGATGCCTTCCTCAACACCAAGCAATACCACTTACCAGAGGTGAATTAAACTTTAACTACTACTCATTTTAGTTATGTATATAACCTCGATAAACTCAATGAATATTTAACCAACCCCGCCTCACAAAGCATAGCAACTACAACTATCAATGATTTGCAAAAGACGGAAGATAGCTCAACAACATAGCTCAAAATATAACAACTTATAATGCATAAAGTTATAGTGTGATATATACTACAATGCATAGAAAACAATAGGTAAAGGATGATCAACATGTAACTTGCCTTGGTTCTGATTCAGAAAGTCACACTCGACAATATCACACAAGACCTGGACAATCTACACGCTTCACACAATTCAACAAATCAATCACCTAAATACCTAATAGAACCAAAATAAACCAACAGCAAGAAAATGATTTTAAAACTCAACAACAGAAGCTTAACAGAACCTACATTGCACTACGGTCACAATGCAAAAAGAATCACTCGATTTCGATAAACGGTTTGAAAGTTACCATTCGAAGGTTTATTTCAAATTCAAATGAATTCAAATTTGAACAGTGCAAACATGTGCAAGGTTGGTACTGTGATAATGTGCTGATTTTTGAGATCACAGGAAAAGAATTACCTAAATTGGACTTATAGAATAAAAGATATAGCTAAAAGAATATTGATGAAAACTGTGAAAAACAAAAGAAAACAAAATCTCCTGGTCCTCAGATAACTCCCTGCGGCTGCCTTGTAGCAAAGTGCCAAGTGTCACCTATGATTGGCCGGGTTTCATAAAAGTGTTCACCGGAAGCTGCAGGACGGTGGCGGTCTCGGGCAGGCGGCGCTCCTGGGTCTCCTGGCGGAGGCGGTGAAAAGTGGTGTCGAGCGGCAGAGGCGGCGGTGACGCTAAACGGCGACGGGCGACTCTCAGAGGCGACAGCTAAGACGTTAACTGGACGGTTGGCGACAGCGGGTGGGTTGTTCTCTCTCCGCCGGCGATTTCAGCCACAAGGGCGAAGTTAGGAAAGGGCGCGCCGAGTGGGGGTTCTGGTGAGAAGTGGAGCGGCAGGGCGCCTTACGGTGGCGGATACGGACTGTCGGAATTGCCACGGATGTCCTCATGAAAGGACTTAGTCGCAGGCCATCGTGACGGGTTAACCTAGAGGGTTAATGCGACACAAGACACGGAATTATACATCGGTTCGCCCTTCGATGAAGGTAAAACCACGCCCATTGTGGTGAGATTGATATGATTCGCCACTAGGGAGCAATAGCTTTGCCTTGGCCTCAATCTCTTGTCTCACTCCGCCGCCGGTCGCCCCTTATATACACGGGTTAACGCCTGCTGGCTTACAGAATACCAATCCGCTTTACAAGAGTCCGCTTGGTCTCTCCTTTCTTGCCTTTACAACAAGTTATAGCACTAGGGCGGTTTATGTATGGATCTTAATTCCTTCTGGCTCCAGCTCCATATGGGCTCTGACGATTAGGTAAACCGAGCCCGGGCGGTTCACACTCCATAGTTGTATCCTCAACATTAGGCCCCAGATTGACTTGAACCGTTCAGTTAATCTTCACGCCTTCAGCAACCCTTGATCTTCCTTGTAAACCGCCATCCGCTTGAACCGCCGCGGACATCATCCTTCGATTCGTGTCGTGGTCCCCCGACGCCATTTTGAACAAAATCTAAACAGAAGATTCCCTCATTAAGGCTATCCTGAAATCGAGGCGGTCACCGCACCTTCCGCCGCCGGCTCCTCAATTCTCGCACCATTGATTACTTGGTCCCTTATAAATAGACCGTCGGGCATTCTTTCTCCTTCCTCTTCTTCTTCTTCTCTCGACTACCGACCTTGAAGCTCTCGCCGCTTTCAACCTTCGACCGACGCTTCCTCACATTGATCAACCGGATCTCGACCAGAGTTTCAACGCCCTCCGCGTTCCTGTCACGTAAGGTCATCTTTGAACCCTAGATCTCATTTGAAACTCTTGCTCAGATAGCTCATGAACACTCATGCCACCTTCACACCAGTTCCGCCATGGTCAGACGGTTCGGGCCGTACCGCCCCTCATATAAGCGTTGCTTTCGCCGCTTACCCGATTCTAGGTTCCCTTTGTTCAGATCTTTCACCTAACATACCTGAACCTTCCTGCGCTGTAGGAGGCCCGTATAGGTCGTGAGAAATTTTCTTTACGAACCCTGGTAGATCTAGATTATTTCTTGCATGGGAAACCTGTTTCATCACACTTAGCAATTTTTTCAGCACTACCTCCTCGCGGTTTAACTTCTTGATATCTAATCCGACCCTCCATTAGTCCTTAGTTGCCGGACCGTAAGCCGCCGCCGAACTGCCGGTTTAACAATATTCGAACGCCTCGACTGCCTTCAACAAAGGAACTGCTTTCTTCCTTTCTTTCGCATTTTAATCCTCCGGAATGGCTCCTCAATTTTCCGCTGCAACCGGGTCCCGTCCAGAGTCATCAAACGCAGCTCAACGGCTATGTCACCACCGCGGTTTGGCTCCAAAAATGTCCTCCATTGGCGGTTCCGAAGGCGAAGTTTCTCCCGAATCATGAAAGCGAGAAGTAATCGTTCATGCATCACTTAGACCGGGGTTCTGTCCGCCTCGGTTCAAAATTTTTCCGGATGTCCTTGCCACTGCAGCTTCATCCTCGTGACATCGCCCGTTCGTGTCGAATATATGCAACTTTCAAGTCTTCTCGTGAAGTCATCTTCAAGAAGAACCATCTCGTGGAGTTGTTCCGGGATTTTTTCCATTTGAAACCGCCGCATGTAGTTTTTCGACGTCCAACACGGAGCTGGGCGCGGTCAATCCGTAAGAGGAAGGAAGTCGATTTTCCACACGCCAAGCACCACAGCCATCCAAAGGAATGGAACTAAACCTGGTTCTACCGCCGAACATCGCCTCGCTAACGAAACCCTTGCCGGGTTACTGCTTCACTGCTCAAGAACTCTGATCCGGCCTTCCCGCTTAACCGCCAAGAACGGAAAAACTTTACCGAAATAATCAAGCTCCGGCTCTAATGGCCAATGGCTTAACCGCGGGATCTTGTACGCTGTCGGGTCTCTTGGGGTATTTTGCCACTAAGCCGCTGCCCGATTGATGCACGCAGTACACCCAGCCTCAAAGATCCTCAAAGCGCCACGAGCTGCCTATAACTGAACAGAGGTCACCGAGATCACAAGAAGATGCTCGATACAATCTCCGCCCGCAGCCTCACCGGTTGGCTCCATTTTGTGCCACCAACAAACCGCCGGGCGTAAGTTCTACTCACCACCGCAAGCTCTTAATACGCTGATACACATTAATCCTTATTCTCTCAGCCGATAGCTCCTCCGAAACGAACAAACCGTTCGGGCGCCTTTGTAAAGTCCAAGGCCACTAAGAAATGGGCAAGAAGAAGACCGCCGAAGTCTCTGATCCGCCGGAGACGTAAGAATCGGGAGCTGAAAACCGCTTGCCGCTTGTGCTTTTCCCTGCATATGCTTGGCCTTTTACAATCTTTATCGACAATTCTTCCATGATGCTGGCCAGCCATGCCACCCTGTTGAGGTAATCTATTTTCTTCCTAATCCGATCTGCGCCGTTAAAAGAATTTGTCGCTACCGTCCGAAAGTGAAAAAATACTGCCTCGTGGCTTACTTGAATCCAAATCTTAACTTGAAGACACAATAACAGTTGAAGAGCGCCGTACAACCCGCAAAGCACAACAAGGTTACCTCTGCCGTTTACTTGACACACTCTATCCGGAAGGCCGCCGAGGTGACTTGCTCTCCTAAAAGCGTATCCCTAAAAGGTTTCTTCCGATGTCCTCTCAATCCGGTCACCCAATTATCAGCCTCTTCCGTCTGGGCGGTTCATCCACCACAACTGCCTCGCTGAACATCGCAAGCAGGTATGTAATATCGTTTGTCAATTCGACTCACCATCACCTTGGTCAATTTGTCTTGATCCGTTCTGAATATTGCAGCACCAAGGCTCGCTGAGCAAGAAGGCTAAAATTTTGATCCTACTTTGATGTTGATCCGAGAAAACTGTAACAAGCACACGAAAATCCTCAAGCCGCCAAGGAAAGCTCCGCATTGTACAAAGACGACGCTGTTGATCTCGCCAGAGGTTGAACCGAGGTCCAAATGGAAACTTCCTAACCTGCTCCATCAAACTCCGTCATGAAGTGGTCAGAATCGTTGAACCGCCGAAATCAGAGCAAAACGACGGCAAGCCCAAACAAGACCGCTGAAAATGACGTATGTTATTGTGATGTACTGCTACACCGCCCTAGCTAAATGTCATTAGCAAAGCACAGATCAAAGAAGGTTCCACTATTATGAGCAAGGACAAGGAAGACTGATATGTCGGCCATTTACAATTTCGCCTAAGAGCTTCATTCGAAGTCGAACCGGCTTTACAAGTCGCGGACTTTGAAGCCGGTCTAGTAAACCGCATGAAGGACCGCTATGAGGTAATGAGCTGACCTTTCGCTTATTTTAACTGCATAGTAGCTCAAGGGTCGGTTTAACTTTTGAAGTTAAACCGACTTAAGGTGTGTCTCTTCATAGTAAATTGAGATCAACTAGCCATTAGCCCCCAAGTGCCAAGTTAAATACTTGTATTAAGCTTGGGACTTGTACAATAAACCCACTAATACGCCTTTATCATCGTAACGAATATACCCGCAAGCTGTGCAATCAAGGACCTCCGGCATCTGAAACCCAAATAACAGGTTACCAAAGCCAAAGATGAGCTAAAACTGCCCCGACCACCATGGCACAGTTTGAAGGAGTGGTACAACTGAAGCGGTCAATCACACCGAGAAGGCCGTTTAGTAAAGCGATGGAGGAAGTCGAGGCGCCCTTAAACCGTGATCAAGAATCGACCGACTCAAACGCCAAGTGCATGCATGACTTCGCCATCTTGGTAAGCAATTTATACTGAATATGCTCGTAATAATGCTTTCCGCCGTTTAACTTGAGCTGTCTAAACTGTGTAGGTAAACGATGCTCATCCGGCTCGACGCGGAAAAGCTTGGCTTCGTGACACTCGATTGAGCAGCTATATACCGCGCGCCGGGTTATATGCGCCCACTTCATATGACAACACGCGCCGCCCCTGATCCGGAGAAACGCCGGACCGTCCATGATTCCGGGCAGCTTGAAGAGATAAAGCTATCCGCAGCTCGGCTGGCACGCTATTGGCTCGACTCTAAAGCATGGATAGCGGATCTTGATCCGCCGATATAGCTAAAGGTTTTCTCAAAGGCTCAAGAGAATGGTGAACCTTTGATAACAATGCGCTGAAACGGATTACTAAGGAAATGCGCCCGCTGGCGAGACAACTGGGTCACCGGCCAACCTCCGAGGTTCACCGATCTTTTATGACGCCAACAACAAGCGGGTGGAGTTTGTCATCGAAGTGCGAGCCCGATTCCCCAACCGTAAGCACACTTACGCCCCGGACGCTGATCCGCTGAACTGATAAGTGAAGAAGCTGTTCAGTTTAACCCGGATTGACCGTCTACCAATGACTTCCGGCTTTGGGTGATGAAGAAGAAGAAGCTGAACCGACGACGCCAAAGCGCCGCCCTCCACTCGCCGCCAACCCGTGAAGCAGCGAATCATTGCCGGTGATATATCCAAAGCCTCAGGCATAACTCTGCAGAAACGCCGGCCTCGAAAGGTTTTTGTAATAGGATAGCAAGTGTATTTCTTTGAACAATGCCGACAACTTTGGTCTCAGAACTTTTGTCTCATGGCGGCGCTTAGATCCGCTGGCTTTTGTAGTGAATCCTCACATATTTTGCTCGCAATCACAGCCTTAAACCGCCATGGCGGTGTATACCTCCAACCAGGCTGATACCAATATTTATATGATAGAACCGAGGTATATGATCAAAATTATGTGATACTTAACATACCTGCAAAGATCAGTACACAAAGGCTGTAGCCAATCCCAAAGCGGAGGTCTTATAAACCATCATCGCCAAAGGAGGGCAATCTCGATAAGACCGCTTATCAGGTAAATGGTGGCATGATAAGCCCCCCTCACATTCCACAATGGGATGTTTGAATAAAGAAATCAAACCGAACAAAATCGCCAAATTAAAAAACGACAACAACATAAACCGTTTACGGCTAGGTCATAAAACCAAATGATAGGTATCAAAATCACATGAAACAAAAGCAATGAGAAAACCGCTTACAAGACAAGGTCACATCGAGCTGGATCGATGGTGTTACCATGGTCGGACAGACCAAGCCCCTATACATGCGAGCGATGGTTCAAGCAGTCAGTCCCCAATCGAACTCGTGGCATGATGCCATCAAGTGGCATTGCATGGTTCGGTTCGACCAAAGCCCTAAGTGATTCTATGGCCTTAGGCCGACCAAGAGGCGGATCGTCAGATATGACCATGTCCCAAATGATCTGGTGGCTACCGTCAAGAGGCATTGCATTGTTCTGATACCACCAAGCCCCCAAATGACAAAAGTTTCAAAATAAGGCTAAGGTTGAACCGAGGCTTCACAACAAGATTCCATGTACCCAAACCGTCTTTTAGATGTAATCAGATACCGCTTAAGCCGAGGATCCGGTTTATTGCTTTTTATTCATAGATAATACTTTTGATATGTACATAAATGGAGCCAATGGCTCAAGTATATAAGGTCAAGATGAGCTATGTTCCATGGCTCGTTGGTCTCCTCTTCCGACGCATGTGAGTCTTTTCGCTTCTCAACATCAATCAGATAGTAGGACCTGTATAGATTTCTTCGACTACAAAAGGCCCCTCCCAAGGTGGGGATAGCTTGGCATATCTTCGATCTTGAATGAGCCGCAACACCAAGTCTCCTTCGAAAGGTTCGGTTTTAACTCACCGGCTGTGATACGATTTAAGATCCTTCGTAAACCGAGCTGAAGCACATATCACGCTTTTCATCCAACGATCCAAATCATCTTGCCGTACGCCTCACTATCTGCTCAACATAAGCTGCTACCGCTAGTCATGACGTGATATCATCGGGAAGAACCGCCCGCCCATAGACCATAAAGAACGGCGATATCTGAAGTGGATCGTTGGGAGTAGTATTTATACCCATCACGGATGGTAGCTCTTCCACCAACAACCCAAGGCCCTCTAAAGGGACCATAAGCCGGGTTTGATAATACCCTTCAAAATTTCCTGATTAGCTCGTTGACCATTGGATTGTGGTGGCTACAGAAGAAACATCAAGCCGGATGTGCTCGCTCACAAAATTCCTTCATAGCTCCTTGGATAAATTGGTGCCGCTTGTCCGTGATGATACTGTGGAAACCCAAACCGAAAATCACCCGCTTGATGAACTGAACCGCCGTGGATGCATCACACTTGCCAATGTGCTCCATTTCTCACCCACTTGGTAACTTATCCACCGCCACCAAGGTGGGTCTTTCATCCTTGGACCTTTGAAAGGTCCAACCATATCCAGCCCCCTGTCGCAAATGGCCAAGTAATTGAATCATCTCAACTCTTGGCTGGCACATGAGCACGCTCGAGAACTTTTGGCAACCATCACATCGTCTTCACCAAATCCTCCGATCAAGATGGGCGGTCAACCAATAGAAACCATGGCGGAGTGTTGGCCATCAGGACTTTGAACTGCGTGGTGACCACAATCCCTTCATGAATCTCTCGCAATATCTCACAACCTCTTCGGGACACACACAACGCTGAAACGCCTCGACACATCAAGGACGTGCAACTCGCCATTAACAATGGTCATAGACTTAGACCGCTGAATTATCCGGCTGGCCAACGCCTCATCCTCTCGTAACTCGCCTGTTCATGTATGCCAAATAAGGTAGCGCCTAATCCGGGATGATATGCAAGGTCGCCACCAAGTGAGCTCTCCGGATCAGGGATAGCCAATCAATTTCATCGAAGTTTAATCGACGGTTTGTGCCGCACATCAAGAAAACGCTACGGGACCCGTTTACGGGGAACCAGCCGCTCAGCATCAGCCGCCCCTGCTCTTCCGACATCCACATGGTCCACCGATACCCTTTAAAATGTCCTGCAACACCATCCACTTCACGATATGCCATGAGGATCTTTTGAGTCCTGGCACCGGATACTTGCCGCCACCAAGTCCGAAGTCACCAAAGCATTTAACCCGCTAAGATTCATTTCTTGGCCATCCGGAGACCATGGAGCAAAGCTTCATACTCAGCTGCATTGTTAGTAAGGAACATTAGACGAGAACATAATGTAACTTGTCACCCGTGGTACTTTTGTTTTGACCATGAGAACCTCGCTGATGTAGTAAATCGTCATGAACCTGATACTCCTCTTCCCTTGCGCCCACCACAATGGCTACACTTCACCGCCTCGCATTAGCAAAAGAATATATAACAGAGCGTGCCTCGTCAATAGGGCAGCAAGAACAGCGGGTTATTAATCGCCGCTTAGATCTTCCAAAGCCTCCGCACTGAGCTCCAAATGAATTGATCCGCCTTCTTCAAAGATCTGTATAAAGGATAGCCTTCTCCTAGGCGATCGATAAACCGCTTAGCGCAATAATCCGCCTGCCAAACGTTGAACATCATTGATGCACTTTGGCTTAGCTAAGGAGGTGATAGCTGTAATCTTCTCCGGATTAGCCTCAATCCTCTCGTTCGACACGCAGAAAACCCAACAATTTGCTCGCGAACACCGAAGACGACTTGGCCGGGTTGAGCATCATCTTGTACACCAAGTTGTCAAAGGTTTCTTTAAATCAATCAATGTCTCCTTCTGCCTTTGATTTCACCACGATATCATCCACATAGGCGGTACATTACGGCCGATCTGTTCATGCAACAATTTCACGCAACGCCGATAAGTTGCCCGGCAATTTTGAGCCCAAAAGGCATGGACACATAGCGTAAGGCTCCAAAAGGTGATAAACGCCGCCTTTCCCGGTCTTTAACCGCCATCTTAATCTGATGATAACCAGAATACGCCCGTAAAGCTCAAACGCCACAACCCACCGCTGCATCAATGATCTGGTCAATGCGAGGGGCGGCGATCCGCCGGACAAGCTTTTTGTTAAGATCTCGTAATCCACGCGACATGCGCCAAGTGCCATTTTTCTAAGGACCAACACCGATTAGCAAGCCACCTGGTGAAAGACTTCAACGATAAACCTCGCTGCCAAAAGTCTAGCGACTTTTCTCCGATGGCCTTTGCGCTTTTCCTCGTTAAACCGGCGAAGAAACTGTTTTACCGGGTTTGTATTTCGGTCTCATTAAGAGGTGTGCTCAGCGAGTTCCTCTACACCGGCATGTCGGTTTCATGCAAAATGTCCCGATTTCACGGATGAACTCGATGAGCGCGCTTTCCTATTTAGGATCCAGGTTGGCACTGATGGTGAATCGCTGATGACTCCGGCCGCACAAATCAACAGCCGCCTCAGCCACGATTTGAACTTCAAGTCCGGATCATGCTCAGAGTTGGCTTCTTCAGGGGTCATATCCGCCGGATCAACATTATCCTTATAATACTTAACTCCTCCGTGGCACAAACCGACTCACAGAAGCGATCACCTTCCTCGCACTCCAGAGCGATCCGGCGGCTCCTATGAACTGCTATTGTTCCTTTGTGACCCGCATTTTCAGTCTGTAAGTAAACATAACAGGGTCATGCCATGAATTTAGTGATAAGCCGCCACCAAAGAGGGCGTGGTAAGGGCTTTGAATTTTCACCACCTCAAATGTCAACGCTTCCGCTCAAGGCCATGCTCGCTCCAAAGGTTACCTCCAGAGCTATTTTACCGACCGGTATGCCGACTTACTGTGCACCACCGTGAAACACAGACGGATGGCCTCGAGGTGCCATCTCACAACCCCATCCGCCGGAAAGTTTCAGAGTACGGATGTTGATGCTTTCTCCATCCATAAGAACCTTGGTAAACTTGTACCGCTTACCACCGGTGCCACCACCAGGGTTAACTGACCCGGATTGTAAACCGGAGGATGGTCTCTCCGCCCACACAATCGGGCTGCTTACCAGCGAAGGCAACGGCGGCAGCTGGTTCAACAACACCACCGCCCGCCTCAGAAGCCGTCCGGCCGGGTCCAAGCTGGTGGTAAAGACGGTACCGACCGCCATTCAATTGCTTTTGGATTGCTCTGATAACCCATCGCTGTTGTTGATTGTAGCCCCTTGGTTCGACTGCTCGATTACTTTGATTATTCCCCACCTTGCCGGATTACCGCCAATCCCGGGCCGAATTCCCTCCGCCAGAATTCCGGAGCGGACTCCTGAACCGCCAATCGGACCCTTTGATCATACCGAAGGAGTTGGAGTTCTTAAACTCCTGCATAATATAACAATCCTTCCAAAGGTGGTTCGCCGTACCTCCTTCGTCCGTGCTTCGGACAAGGTTGATTTAATATGAAGTTCAAACGATCCGGATTGTGACCACCCCGTTGGACTGCTTACCCGGGCGCCGCTGACCTTTGTCTCATGCTACAGGTTACAAAGCCCATGTTGCCGTCATGACGCTTGTGCCCTCCATTGCCCGCCGACCGACGCCGTTGCCTCGAATTGCTGCTCGCCTTCCCACTTCATCGCTCCGATTCAGGATCCTTGGTACTATCAGAATCAGCGATTTACCAAAACGCCCATTAGAGCCCATGTCATGCGACAAAACGCCTCATGCGACCCAGCTTCAGTTTCAATGGCTCGAACCGCAATTGGCTTCCAAGGTCATGATCGGGAACCGTGGTTGATCCGTCTGAAGAATGTAAACTTCCGAGACACGGCGCACCCAATGGGTTGTAGACTCTCCGTCCGCCTGGACGCAAGCCGCAGATCTACCACCGACATGGGCTGTTTACAGTGTGTCTTTGAAATTTTGATAAACCGGTTCTCAACTGTGTCCACGAAGGATAGAGTCGGGCGGCAAGTTTTTCAACCAAGTTCGGGCAGACTTTCCAAGATCATTGTGAAGTACTTTGCACATGCCGCTTCACCCACGCCCAGATCTCCATGGCCATCTCAGTAGCTTATCCATGCTTCGGAGCCAAGTCGGCGGTATAATTCGCACCTTGCGTGGCCCCTTGAAGTCCTTGGGCAAACGCGACGCTATGAAAGCAGGACGGCAAGGTACCCCCAAAGAGCCGGACGTGACCTCGGTTCAAGATGGTTGGTCGAACCGGCGCGGGCGGATGATCCTCCGCTTGTGCTGCTTAACTCCGCCTTTACGTCCTGGCGCGGTCCACTACCACTCGAGCATCTTCAAAGCCGCTGGATTGCCGCTGGGCGTCCACGCGGCGCATTGCTCGACACGGCCGGGTTCATCGACGCTGCGGCTGTAGTTCGACTCGGGCGGGGGGTGGAATGGATCCGATCTCGACCGTACGAGTACGCTTCTTGCTGAGCCAAAGCCGCCCCGAGGAGCCTTGACCCGGCGCTGCTCCACCCTTGGTGAATCGCCGATTGAATTGCTTCTAACTGCGCCGCAGCCGCTTACGAGGTTATCCATCGAAGTTGAGTAATGACCCGGAGGTGTTCGACGGTCGGGCGCGCCGGGTGGCGATGGCAGGTAGATCGATCATCCGAGCTGAACCGCGCCGGGCCCTGTGCTTCCGACCGTTTACCAATGGCGGCGGATTATCGTCCCCGCCGTATTGAAAAGCTCCTTCCTCAAAACGGAAGGTGGGGACCTGTACTTCCTTTTCATGACTTCGTGACGCGCCTCCGTCCAGCTCGAGCCTATAAGCTCGCGATCCAAAGCGCCTGCTCCGCTGCCATCCTTTCGCCCGCTGCTAAGTCCGCTTAGCATTATTAGTGATCTGTTCTCACCTTGCAACTCCGCCAGAAAGTCCTGATCCGGGCGGATTAGCTTCCGCCAGAGCATGCTAACGCACGAAAAGCTCGACAAAATCTTGAGCTGGCGGGCGACGTGGCCTCTTCCCGCTGCCAAGACTGCTGTTGAACCGCGATCAGGGCGCCATGGTCAAGAGTGAAGCACCGCCGGTACCGCCATGAAGATCCCAACCCGTTGGGTAGATCGAAGGGTCCGGAATGCTCTCCCATCGGAACTACCGATCCGCCTTCCCGTAGCTGGTATAGAGACCGCCCGCCGGCGATTCGTCTCTCGAGTAGACCAGCGCCGCTACCCGACGCTGATCCGCTTCAGCTCCGAACGACTTCCATTAAAACATGCCTGTCCGCCGTTTAGCCTGGCGACTTTCTTCGATCGCTGAGCTGCCCTCGACGAGGTCGGTGCAGATGTCCGCCCAGCTCCGATTCGCCAATCTTGCCGATGAACACGTATGCCGCCAAGGGGACCCGTATCCATACTCAACCGAGCTGGCCTCGGGCCCCAAAGTCCGATCATCGCCGATAGGAGTTTGCCGCGACGACTTTAGTCATCCGCCCATCAGATAGCCTTCGAAGTCCTTCGAACTTGCCCTCTAAGATCATCAAACCATCGCGGCGATAGCCCCATCGGTGGGCGCCAAATCGGTCGTGCCACGCAGATGTCCTCATGAAAGGACTTAGTCGCAGGGCCATCGTGACGGGTTAACCTAGAGGGGTTAATGCGACACAAGACACGGAATTATATCGTTCAGCCTTCTTCATGAAGGTAAAACCTACGCCCAGCTTGTGGTGAGATTGATATGATTCGCCATTAGGAGCAATAGCTTGCCTTGGCCTCGAATCTCGTCCCAATCTCCGCCGGTCGCCCCTTATATACACGGGTTAACGCTTCGCAAGTTTATAATACCAATCCGCTCTACAAGAGTCCGCCTATCTCTCCTTTCTTGCCTTACAATACAAGTTATA
Source organism: Aegilops longissima (assembly GCA_021605205.1). Taxonomy (NCBI): domain Eukaryota; kingdom Viridiplantae; phylum Streptophyta; class Magnoliopsida; order Poales; family Poaceae; genus Aegilops; species Aegilops longissima. Next base: position 22,738 of record JAHIAM010004790.1, read on the forward strand.
GCACTAGGGCGGTTTACATGTATGGATCTTAATTCCTTTCCGCCCAGCTCCATATGGGCCGATCACGATTTAGGGTAAACCGAATCCGGGCGGTTCACATTCGTAGTTGTATCCTCAACGATGGTGAACGACGGTACCTCTGAGCTCGACGGCGAGATCCGCTACCAACAACAAGGGGCAACGAAGAGGATCGACAGGATGCAGTGGCTTCCTCGGGGTCTTATGCTTATGCACGGTAGCTCGGCACGCCGAGGTGGACTAGGACGCCAGTTGATCCGCCTGCCTCGTTGTGTGGGCGCATGGGTCCACCGAGGAAGGAGATAGGGGCGGGCCGGCTGTCAGCGGTCAAGGCGGTGCGGCGGTGGGAGTCGGGTATGGTTGCACAGAGCCGGCTCATGAGGAAGGGCTGTGAGCGGGTAGTGTGGCGCTGTCAGGCTGGGTCATTGGCCGGGCTGGCCTGGCTGGTGTTTTTTTTTTTTACAAAACTACAAAAAAAGTAATAACTAGAAATAAAACAACAGTATAAAACTAAATAAAAATACGCATAATAACAAAGAAAATGTATACTATTATTAAGTTAACTTAACAGAAAAGGTTCACTAAGCAACTAGGAGCAAAAAGAATTAATTAAAAGCTATTATAAAACTCATATAGGCCTAATCCAATTTCTATTAAGAAAATAAATTAAAACTTTTATTAATTATAAATAAAAGTTCATCTACTAGAATGACAGAAACTAACCTAGAATAACCAATCATAAGTTAAAATAAATTAATTTACTAATTAATTTAATAGGAAAACAGGAACTAGTTAATTAATTTGGATTAATAGGATTCTGCTTAAAACTAATTATTTATTAATCCTAAAATACCCAAGTTAATTTCTAGGGTTTGGCAATGACAAAATAAAGTTGGGGCAAAAAGAATCATGCAAAAATAATTTTTCTAACTCAAGTTATAGCAGATTTACTATTCTGACTAAAACTAAATTAAAGCATTTTTATTTATTTTTAACATAGATAAATATATATTCTACAGAAACTACATAAAATTTTCAATCCAACAAAAAAGAATCATCTAAAAATAATAAACAGAATAAAAGATATCAATTTTGAAAATGAAACTATTCTGCTAAAAACAGAAAATCAAAATAAAAGAAAAGGCCTAATGGGCCTATATCGCCCTGAAGTGATTTAGTCTAAATGGGCCTCTGTTAAAACTTAAACGAATCAAAAGATATAAACCGATTGACCGGCCGGTTTAATAAAACTTATTTCGGGGTTCTAATCGTGGCAATGATCTAGATCGACGGGAGGGTGATCCCGACGACGCATCGGAGTCCGCGACGGCGCGGCGGGCGGCGTAGAGTGCGTCAAGCTTCAAGGCCGGTGAGCTCGAGAGTCGCTGCAGCGGGAAAAGGGGAGGCCTGAGTGGTTCGGTGGTGGGGTGGTCGAGGGGTAGGGCGCTGACGGGCATGATAATGGCGTAAGGAGGAGCTTCTGGCTCAGCAATGAACGGGAGGGAGGGGCAGAGGTCTCGGGGAATAAAAGGGGTTTATAGCTGTGGCCTGCCGCTTGGGATGGGGCGATTGGGATCCTGGATCTCGATCGGGCGATTCATGAAAGGCGTGGGGGGGAAGGAAGGCCCACGGGTCAGAGAGAGAGAGGGAGGGTGGAGGCGGGCGTCATGCCTAGGAGATTCAAGAGGGGGTGGGCAATGGCTTGCATTGGCACTGGCTGGCTATTGGCTGGGCGCTGGTGGGCAAGGCGGCTGGCCGGGCCTGGGTGGCTCACAAGCCAAGAGTTTTTTTTTTCTTTAAAACTTTATTTTTTAAATAAAACAAAACAGAAATAAAACAATATCTATAAATATTTTATATAGGGTATATATACCAAAATGATCAGAGAATATTCTTTCATTTGAACATTTTCCAAGGGCAAATCCAAACTTTATAAAATCCATTTTTTTCAAATTCAATAAAATTCAGATTTGAATCCAAATCTTTTGGCATTGTTTCTAATATTTTTGAGTGTCATTTTGTCTTCACTACTTTTGATCAAGATTTATGCTTAGTTTTTGAAATGTTTCACATGCCAAAGTTTGAAATTCAAATTCAAAACTCAAAATTCTCTAAACTTCAAATGGCATTCAAATTTCAAAATGATGCATAGGATGCTTATTATAATTGTAAAACATTCCAAATAGGAAATTTTGTTATATGGTGCTATCCATATTTTTAATGATGATAGTGATTATGCTTATGATATGAAAGAGTCCAAGCTTGGGGAAGCTATGTTTGATGAGGATGAAATATTTGAGAATATATTTGCTGAAATTAATGTTTGTCCCAAGCTTGAGGATGCTATGTTTAATGAAGATGAGACTTTAGCACCCCAAATTTTGATATGCAAAGTTGTTATGATGATAGCATGCCTCCTACCTATGATGATTATAGTGATGAAAGTGGGTTCTAAGAGTGTCAACTTTAGGAAGTAGTGATCCCACTATTTTGGAGGATGTTGAATTTTATTGTGATGAATATGAAAGTGGATTTGGAAGAGTGACAACTTTATTTAGTGATTCCACTATCTTGGGAGAGGTTTTAATCGATTATGATGAGAAGGAAGTTGCTACTTATGATGATTATTGTGATGAAACTTAATGCTATAAAAAGTGATGATTATATTTACAATGTAACACCAAACCTCAAGGATTTGAGTCTCTGGTTTACCGTGTTAGTCCCCGGATCGAACTCGCTTAGCACACACAAGATAGATGAATGGTAATGGCAAGTGCATCATTTATTACAACGTATGATCCAGAGTATATAAATAAACAATCTGCATAGCACTTGGCCAGCTTTATTCAATCAAACAGCGGAAAGTAGCAGAAAATAACGATGAGTCCCATCATAGCCCACTAGCTGCCGAAAAGCATCATGACCCTAACGGGCACTACTTCTTCAATATCCTGCAACATGAGACGCTATGCACCATATAGGTCAATACTTCAAATGTATTGGCAAGTTACACAGGAGTAATAATATAGCAGACTACATGTATATGCATAGTACAACAAAGGAAGGCTCGAGGGTTTATTTTATAAAGCTGATTTTATCCCCATAATTACCTAATAGTCAAATTTTATTTAGTTCTTTATTACTAATTAAATGCACAAGGTTGAGTTGGCAAAATCAACTCCAACCTACCCATTATTAAGTTGCCCAAATATCATTAAGTGTCACATCCGTCAAGATCATCCAACAACCTGTAATGGCATAGTGGCTCGATTTACCCATAACGGGCACGGCTAATCATGATTAGTTTTAATACTCGCAGAGTTTTGTACGCTTTACTCCATCACCCAATCCAAGATTGAGACAAAGTCTTCAAGAGGTTCCTAACCAATTGGATGGCTCACATTTAATTGTTGCAATTCCTTTGAGCCTGTGATAGCTGCCGCATATGAAGCTTACTAGTCACTAAGTCTGTTCTATTTTTTGAACTCCGGCATTCCACTTAGGTGCACCTCATGAGCGATGGCCTTAGTGTAAGACCCCATGATGCCTTCCTCAACACCAAGCAATACCACTTACCAGAGGTGAATTAAACTTTAACTACTACTCATTTTAGTTATGTATATAACCTCGATAAACTCAATGAATATTTAACCAACCCCGCCTCACAAAGCATAGCAACTACAACTATCAATGATTTGCAAAAGACGGAAGATAGCTCAACAACATAGCTCAAAATATAACAACTTATAATGCATAAAGTTATAGTGTGATATATACTACAATGCATAGAAAACAATAGGTAAAGGATGATCAACATGTAACTTGCCTTGGTTCTGATTCAGAAAGTCACACTCGACAATATCACACAAGACCTGGACAATCTACACGCTTCACACAATTCAACAAATCAATCACCTAAATACCTAATAGAACCAAAATAAACCAACAGCAAGAAAATGATTTTAAAACTCAACAACAGAAGCTTAACAGAACCTACATTGCACTACGGTCACAATGCAAAAAGAATCACTCGATTTCGATAAACGGTTTGAAAGTTACCATTCGAAGGTTTATTTCAAATTCAAATGAATTCAAATTTGAACAGTGCAAACATGTGCAAGGTTGGTACTGTGATAATGTGCTGATTTTTGAGATCACAGGAAAAGAATTACCTAAATTGGACTTATAGAATAAAAGATATAGCTAAAAGAATATTGATGAAAACTGTGAAAAACAAAAGAAAACAAAATCTCCTGGTCCTCAGATAACTCCCTGCGGCTGCCTTGTAGCAAAGTGCCAAGTGTCACCTATGATTGGCCGGGTTTCATAAAAGTGTTCACCGGAAGCTGCAGGACGGTGGCGGTCTCGGGCAGGCGGCGCTCCTGGGTCTCCTGGCGGAGGCGGTGAAAAGTGGTGTCGAGCGGCAGAGGCGGCGGTGACGCTAAACGGCGACGGGCGACTCTCAGAGGCGACAGCTAAGACGTTAACTGGACGGTTGGCGACAGCGGGTGGGTTGTTCTCTCTCCGCCGGCGATTTCAGCCACAAGGGCGAAGTTAGGAAAGGGCGCGCCGAGTGGGGGTTCTGGTGAGAAGTGGAGCGGCAGGGCGCCTTACGGTGGCGGATACGGACTGTCGGAATTGCCACGGATGTCCTCATGAAAGGACTTAGTCGCAGGCCATCGTGACGGGTTAACCTAGAGGGTTAATGCGACACAAGACACGGAATTATACATCGGTTCGCCCTTCGATGAAGGTAAAACCACGCCCATTGTGGATCGAGAGTAATAGATCGACCGCACAATCAATACGACCTTTATATAACCGCAACCAATCCATACCCAAAATAATATCCGCACCTTGTGACTTCGATATAATCAAACCAGAGGAAAATCATGCTTCCCAATAGACAAGGTCAATCGATGACAACCAACACCGCTATCATCTCAGCCCGGGAACTCACTCTAATAGGCATACTAAGTGTTTTGGTTGGCAATCCATGTTTATCAACAATACCCTCAAATAAATGAATACGATGCACCAAGATCAAAAAGAACAAGCGCGTTACCGAGTTAATCAAGAACTTACTAATCATCGTGATCAGTTCATTGTAAACCTCCTCCACATTAACATGGTTTACATGACCCTTTGGAAGGGGTTTGGCTTGTTGATCCCGAAGTTCTTCGCCTCGGGCAATCTGTGGCATAGTGCCCCATAGCCTTACACCAAGTAATCGTGACTTGACTCAAACTCCCTTGGCGCACGGTAACCCGGGTGGTTCTCGTTATTGTTCCCTCGCATTGCCATTACCATTACCATTACCTTTGCCATTGCCATTGTTACTCTTGTGCCCATTATGATGATGGTGGCCATTATGGTTGTGGCCATTCCTCCATGATGATTATGATCATTACCTCCATGATGATTATGTCCATTACCTCCATTACCATGATATGAAATGCGTGGCTTCATTGTGGTCCTGAATTATACCTGTTATTGCTGTTGTACTTCCTCTTGCGATTCTCTATGGCCTGTTGCTTTCCTCCAAAGACAATAGCCTTATCAATCAAGTCCCGACAATTCCTAAAAGTGGCCATCACAACTCAAGGCTCAAGTCATCATTTAGGCCCTCCAAGAATTTCTCCTGCCTAGCAGCATCAAGCAGCACATCATTAGAGCATAACGCAAGATTATTAAATACCTCCACATAAGCATTAATCGCGACCTTCGCGCAAACTACGTAAATTCTTCTTTTTCGACTCATAGCACCAGCAGCACACATGTGCAGCACGAAAAGCATCCCCAAACTAAGGCCATGTGATAGTAGCAATGGGATAAGTGACCAAGTAATTGTCCCACCAAGCTGCAGCAGACCTCCAACAAATGTGAGGCAAACCTCACCCTCTCTCAGATCTGCAGGCATCCAACTGCCTGTGTTCCTATTGACTGAATGGAGCCAATCATCAGCCACAATAGGTTCAAGGAACTGGAGAACCTCCGAGGATTCAACCTCAAGAACTCTGGTAAGCATATCCACCGGTGGAGGTGGCGGTGGATTGTTGTTGTTATTGTTGTTGTTCGTTCGACAAGCAATCGGATCAACTCGAGCCTGTCCTCAAGCAACAGTTGTATGTATGGGTACATCATTGCCATTGTTGTCTCCCTCGCAGCATTACGCCTATTATCACGCCAAGCATGCATCCGTGGGCAAGCATAGAAGAGTTATAGATATAATAGGGCCAAAAACTATGTATATATAAATATATTCTACCCATATGCATAATATGATCAAGCCAACAAAACACAACAACGAATAACACCAACAAACAAACAAACAACATACAACAAACAATATGATAATATTATATATATATATAGTCAAATAATTTCGACACTAAGCAATTTAACAAACAACTACCAATCAAGCAAACAATCTAGTATCTTCATACCAACTAAAGTGGGCATAATCAGACACGCTAACACGATAACGCTGCAATATAAAACAAACATGAATGGTGGTCTCAGACTAGTTTCTACTTAACTGCTCAAGATACTTGAGGGGGTTAACTAATAAACAAGAAGAAGTATAGCTAGTTTATAAAATAATTTTCAGTCCCTATGGCTTTTCTAATCCATTTTCTAGGTCACGCCCCACAGTCAACACACTCGCTCGATGCCATCTCAGAATCACCAAACCTCAAGGATTTGAGTCTCTCGGCTTACCGCGTTAGTCCCTCGGATCGAACTCGCTAGCACACACAAGATAGATGAATACCGAATAGCAAGTGCATCATTTATTACAACGTATGATCCAGTAGTATATAAAATAAAACAATCAGCATAGCACTTGGCTAGCTTTATTCAATCAAACAGCGGAAAGTAGCGTAAAATAACGATGAGTCCCATCATAGCCCATCGGCGATGCCGAAAAGTGCATCACACCCTAACGGTACCTTACTCTTCGTTCAATATCCTGCAACATGAGACGTTGTAGCCATATAGGTCAATACTTGGAATGTACAAGTTACACAGAGTAATAATAAAGTAGACCTACATGTATATGCATAGTACAACAAAGGAAGGCTCGAGGGTTTATTTTGCGTAAAGCTGATTTTATCCTAATAACTACCTAATAGTCAAATTTTATTTAGTTCTTTATTACTACAATTAAATGCACAAGGTTGAGTTGGCAAAATCAACTCCAACCTACCCACTATTGTTGCCCACAATATTATTAAGTGTCACATCTGTCAAGATCATCCAACAACTATAATGGCATAGTGGCTCAAATTTACCCATAACCGGGGCACGGCTAATCATGATTAGTTTTAATACTCGCAAAGTTTTGTACGCTTTATCCATCGGACCCAATCCAAGATTGAGACAAAGTCTTCGTAAGAGGTTCCTTAACCACCGACGGCCACATCCCACCTACATATGCTACATCTGTTTATTAACCCGTTCGGGGCCAGGTTCCAACAATCGATCAACTAAGCCAGAGCCCATATAGCCAAGGGTCGACATGGAAGCTACTAGTCACTAAGTCTGTTCGATCTTTTTGAACTCGGGCGGTATTCCACTTAGGGTGCACCTCATGAGCGCATGGCCTTAGAAAAGGTGCAAGACCCCATGATGCCTTCCTCAACACCAAGCAATACCACTTCGCCAGTAGGTGAATTAAATCCTTAATTACTACTCATTTTAGTTATGTATATAATCCTCACATAAACTCAATGAATACACTAACCACCCCGCCTACAAAGCATAGCAAACTACAACTACCACGATTTGCAAAAGACGGAAGATAGCTCAACAAAGATAGCCAACATATATAATACTCTATACATGCATATATTCATAGTGTGATATAACTACATGCATAGAAAATAATAGGTAAAGTATGATCAACATGTAACTTGCCTTGGTTCTGCTCGTAAAGTCACACTCGACAATAGCTCGCTACGTGACCGGACAATCTACACGCTTCACACAATTCAACAAATCAATCACCGAACACTAATAGAACCAAAATAAAACCAACAGCAAGAAAATGATTTTAAAACTCAACAACAGAAACTTAACAACACCTAAATTGCACTACGGTCACAATGCAAAAAGAATCACCGATTCGATAAACGGTTTGAAAGTTACGGCCCGAAGGTTTATTTCAAATTCAAACGTATTCAAATTTGAAAAGTGCAAACATGTGCAAAGTTGGTACTGTGATAATGTGCTGATTTTTGTGAGTGCGAGGAAAAAGAATCACCTAATTTGGACATATAGAATAAAAGATATAGCTAAAAGAATATTGATGAAAATTTGTGAAAACAAAAGAAATGTAAACCTCGGGCAATCGTGGCAACTCTTCAGCGTGACTCAGAGCTTAACTGCCACGTGGCGGTTGTTGATTACGGGCGCGTGCTCACCAGAACAGAGGACGGCGGCGGCGGTCTCAAGCGTTATGGCGGCGTCCCTGGGTCTCCCAAGGCGAGGTGACAAGCGGTGCGGTGGTCGAGGCAGAGGCGGCGGTGACGCTAAACGGCGACGGGCGCCCTCGTTAGGGCGACGGCGCTCGCCATCTCGGGCGTGTTCCAGCCGCTTCGCCGGCGCGGGCGGCGGTTCGTGGCTCTCTCGCCTGTAAGGGTGTCGATGATTTCGTGATGAGTGGAGGGTCGAGGGAGGCAACCATGCGCGGCCGGTGTGTTCATACGACGACGGAATCGACCGGTCAACGACGGCGGCCTTGGAGCTCGACGGCGAGATCTGATTCGCCCCTGAGGAGGCGGTGGACGAGGGAAAACGGGAGAGGCGAAGCGGTAGGGTTCGCCGAGGCGCCGACTCGCCAGAGGGCTACTCAGCGCGCACGGGTCAACCAGGCGCCGGGTCGAGTCGGGCTCGTTTCGGGTGGCGCGGCGGCGGGCGTCCGACTTGGGGTGGAAGAAGGTGGCGTGGGGTCCGCGGTCATGAGAGAGAGGCGGCGGTCCAAAGGGTCTGCAAGGCGGCGGAAAGGTGCGCATCGCTTCACGGGCCGGAGGCGCGGGGATCGGGTCAGGTTGGTTATGGTCATGCTGTTGCCGGGCTGGTCTGGTCGGGTCAGCCGGGCCTGGTCGGCCTCGCTGCCTTTATTTTTTTAACACACAGCAGTAAAACAAAATAAATAAAATAACATACACAATATAAAAATCTAAATAAAATACTTGGACACACTGTAAAAATAGCTCTATAGCTATAAACTACAGGAACACTAGTTCCTTACCTAATGCAATTTTGGAAAATTATTTTATGCAATAGGCCACACAAAAGAACAAAACACTCAAATAAAATACTTTGGTGACTAATAAAATACCGTAACTTAACAGATGAACTGAAATAATATTTCGCACATTATGAACATTTTTAAAATAGGGAGAAGTCATGTTATCTCCACTCCAAATAAATTGCCTTTAGTTGCATAATGATTCGAATATTGCAGAAAGACAAATAATGCAATAAAAATGTGATATGCATATGAATGATCTATTAACATCCTAATTTAGGAAAATTGGGATGTTACACTCAAAGCCTCGGACTTGCTGACCGCCTTTGTGGAGCGCCGGGTTCTCCCTCTTCAAGGCCAGCCTCATCTGATCAGCCAGATGAGTGGGCATCGAGACCCGTGCCGGATGTCCACCAGGGAGATGCCGGCCGTGGAGGTGGCCCACCTGGTGAACGAGATCTCGAACTGCAAACTCTCGGAGTCGGAGTGGTAGTTCGCAAGCGTCAGATTCCCACGCATGCCGCCACCTGTAAGCTTCTAACTCTTTTTCTTTTGTCTGGTTTGACTCTGCTGCCACCGATGCCGGTCAAGATGCAGCCTCACGACCAATGGGCAACGACGCCTCGAGCAGGGAAAGGAGTATTCGCGGACCGATCTCAGGAGTGATGCGGACGACCCTGACTTGGGGGGGGGGCGCCATGGAGGAAGACGACGCCACAGGCGGTGGCAACGGAGTGGGCGGATCCGGAGGAGGAGGCGGCCTCGAGGGCTGGCCAGACGATGACGAGGAGGAGCATGCTTTGCGCCGCCCACCGGTCCCCAATAGGACGGGCGAAGCCTCGGCAATACCGACCGCACCAAAGGCGCGACCAAAGCGGGCGAGCCGCTCTCAAAAAGCAAGGCGATCGGCCGAGGAAACCCAAGGGCTCGCCACAGCCGACCAAAGGGAGGAGGTCACGCCAAGGTGGCCCGGTGGCAAGTGGCCTCAAGGCACCGCCGACGGTGTCTCAAGGAAGAGCTTGTCTTTTCTTGTGTTTTCCTTTGTTTTTTTTTTTGCAAACTCTCTCTGAGTTCTTCTTGTCTTGACTGAACAGAGCCCCGCTCTCCATTGAGCGGTCGGCCTCCGTCTCCATCATCGGGGGGACGAAGGGCTCCGCCAACACCCGCCGCATAGACCCGCTCGCCGACCTCCGGGATGCGACGGAGAAGAACGTACGGGAGGCGCGAGAGGAGCAGGAGGAGGCGGAACGACAAAGGGAGGCGGCCAAGGCGGTGCAGGAGGAGGCGGACGCGGTGGCCAAGGCCCAAGCCGACGCCATGGCCAAGGCCCAGGCGGACGCCACAACCAAGGCCCGGACAGACGCGGCCGCCAAGGTGCAAACCGAGGAAGCCGCACGTGGCCAGACTCCGCAGCTTATCACCCCCTACGCTCCGCGTCGCCGGCACCAGAGATCTCGGCGCCGACTGGAGGAGCCGACAATGAGCAGCCGGTCATGGAGGGAAGGGGAAGATGCCGCCATCTTGAGGACGGAGGTGCCCCAGCAAGCGCCAACTGCCGAGGCCTGTAAGGCGCCGCCCGACGTACACCGACGCCCAAGTTGGTGGCGAAGCCGATGGTGGGGCGACTTCTGTACAGACGAGACTCCAGCCAAGGCAACAGGTGGTGAAGGCGACTTCAGCGCCGCAGCCTCAGGAGATCGGGGCCTCGAGCTCGTCGGCTCCAGAGGCGGAGGCCACTAGTGCTGCCCCGCGAGAGTGGACGTCTGGGGGCGGGACGAGCGTCCTGAACAAGGCTCAAGGTACCGCCCTCCAGAATTACACGAAGACGTACCTGGCGTCGCGAGCCGCCGCCCGGGTATGTTCCTTGACCGCTTGTTTTTTATTCTTGTAATTTTCTTGAATTCTTCAGGCGCGCCAAGACACACCGGGTGTAGCCTCGAAGTTTCGAGCCGGGTTGCCGAGTAGACGGCTCGAACTTAAAGGTAAGTTCCGAAAGCAACCCTTTCTTTTCTTCGCTGTCTATGTTGCAGGATTACCACAACATTCGCAGGCGGCCACCTTCAACTCCCAGGTCCAGGAGCTGGCCAAGTGGACCACTAATTTGGCCGACAGCCGGAGTAAGCACTCCACTCTTCGTTTCGCTGGGGCCAACAACACTGCGGGGTGTAGCCCCGAGATTTGGCCGATCACGAAAGCAATCGGGTTGGATCTTCCGCAACTACTTTTTTTTTGTTGATTTGTTGATCGCCTTTTCTTTCTTGTCTTCAAATAGAGCCAACGCCACCTTACTAAGAAAGCAGCTAGGCGAGGTTTCAAACCGGCGCAAGGCCAAGGAGGAGGAGCGAAGCAAGATGGAGCAGAGCGCACCGCCTGGCAAGTAGCCGGGTCGACCAGCGGAGCTGTAGAAGCTAAGGATTTAGAGGAGGCTCTCTCCAGCCGAGTTCGAGACTCAAAGGCCGAATCGGGTCTAGAGGGAGAAGGCCTTGTCGGATAGCTACGGCGAGATCGAGGACCTGCTTGATGGTGAGTTGTCCTTCTCTTTCATCTGCCTACCGACTTGTCATATGAGCCGGCTTCCGGCTTCATACTTCTTTTTTCTTCTTCTGCAGAGTATTTCCCTGGTTACGCCGTCGCAGCCAGCCAAGCCGTCGAGGCTCGCCGTGACAAGCGGAGGCTGGCTGGTGCGGAAATCGCGCCTAACGCCCCTCGAACCCTCGCCGAGCAGCTGCTCGCAGTCCAAGCTCGTGTCCAGCCAGTGCATCGGGTTCTCCGCTGCTCAGCGCGGCCGGAGCCAGTGGTCTCCGCCTTTGGCCGGGTGCTCCACTCAGGCACCCCCACGGACCTCCGACTGGTTAGAGGTGGCCATCGGCCGCAACGAGGCGTGGAAAGGTCCTCCCTGTGGTGCACGGCAGGCATTGAGTTCGCAAGGGGTGGTACCGTGGCCGGTTAGCCCACTGGCATACTCTCATGCTGAAGTCGGGCGAAGAGTTGGAGGCGGTGGTGCCCGAGCTCTATCTCGTCAAGGGCGATCGCCGAGTACACGGACACCAGTGTATTCCTCCCTGAGCTAGATGAGGCAGGCGCTGACGTGCCACCCAACTAGTTCGGGCTGAACCCAGAAGACGGCGAGGACCCGGTGGAGGAGATCACCTCCAGCGATGAAGGCGAGGAGGAGGAGGATGATGAGGACGGCGAAGACGATGCGCCGGATGATGGCGACGATAGCCGGCCTCAGCCTGACCAAGTCTCGACCAACGGCCATCGCACCGGCGAGCCGACTGCTGCCGATGCTGACTAGGCCGAGACCCACCAAAGTGGCCGCCCACCACCCGAGTTCGACTCCGCCGACCCTCCGATCCGGGTTGCCCTCCTCGCCTAGGGCGCAAGTTATCCTTTCTTTCCTGTTTTGTAATCTCTTGAAGGAAATGGTTAAGTTTGCGCAGTTCCACCCGCTGGGGGTGTATTCAAACTATGTTGAATGCTGGCCAAGGGCCTTTTTCCATGTAAATTATCTTTGCCGATTTCTGATTTGTCTTGCTTTTCTGCTCCTTTGGCTTTTTCCTTTGTCGCCTTCCCTTAGTCGCCAGCCTTACCAATGGATAGCTCATGGGTCTCGTGATGGGCCAAGTACTTGGCCGTTTTTGGAAGACAAGTACTTTATCTGTTGATAGAGCGCAGCAAGTTAAGTTAGAAACCGGCCGGCTGGCTTCTCAACAGCCGGTCGGCGAGGCGGAGCTGGCTTGGCCTATGCGTAATGCTTTGGTCCCAGCCATTTTTCGTAGGGCACTGCTTCTCGCTTTTATTCTTGCTACCGGATAGCCGCTTCATGAAGGCGGCTTGTGGCAAGAGAGGGCTTAGGTGCCGGCACACTACTTGTCCGACTGCAGGTAGCAATGACATAGTACAAGGCGGCAAGCCCCCGGGCCGACTGGTCGAACCCCGTGCCAGGCAGAATAATGAAATGGCACATTCATAGGCATAGAACTTATCATATAGATAAAAAGGGTAGCCCCCGAGTGTTCCTCGAGGGACCCGATGTCTTAACGCTTAATACAAAAGGTAGCGTGGTACATACTGCATTTAACTGTAAAATCTTCGGAGGAGATTTGCATTCCATGGGCGCTCCGATTCCTTGCCGGAGTCGCCTCTTATGCGTTCGGGCTTCTATGCATCGATGAGGTAGTAGGAATCGCTGCTCAAAGCTTTGCCGATGATGAAGGGGCCTTCCCAAGGCCGAGAGCTGCCGCCGGGTTGTTCGCTGGATCACCGGAGCACAAGGTCTCCCTCTTGGAACGATCTTGGCTTGACCTTTCGACTGTGGTATCGGCGCAGACTCTGCTGGTAGATGGTGGACCGGCTGAGCGCTAACAGACGGCCCTCTTCCAGCAGATCAACGCCGTCTTCTCTTGCTTCTTTTGCCTCTGCCTCCGTGTACATGGTGACGCGAGGTGAGTCAAACTCAATGTCAGTTGGGATGATGGCCTCGGCCCCGTACACGAGGAAGAATGGAGTGAAGCCGGTTGATTTGTTCAGAGTGGTGTGGAGGCTCCAAAGGACGGCCGGCAGCTCATCGATCCAACATCCGACCGACCACTCCAGTGGCTCGACCAGTTGGGGTTTGATGCCGGAGAGGATGAGGCCGTTCGCTCGCTCGACTTGGTCGTTTGACTGCGGATGGGCAACGGACGCTAAGTCCGGGCCGGATGCCCTCGCGTCACAGTAAACGGGCCAAGGCTCCTTGGCAATGTTCGTACATCGCCGGTGATGATGTTGTGTGGCACAATCGATCGGACGGGTGATATCTGCAATGAAGGTCATAGCAGTCGGACCGTTCAATTTCTTGATTGGCTTCGCTTCAATCCACTTGGTGAATTTGTCCACGGCGATGAGCAGATGGGTCATGTAGCAGCGTGTTGTCTTGAATGGTCCCACCATGTCCAACCCCCATATGGCAAAGGGCCAGGTAAGGGGGTGGTCTTGAGTGCAGAAGCCGGTAGATGTTGCTTAGAGCTGAACTTCTGGCACCCTTTGCAATGCTTGACCAACTCCTTGGCGTCTTCCAAAGCAGTCGGTCAGAACAAACCATGACGGAAAGCTTTGGTGACAAGGGATCTGGAGGCCGCGTGGTGGCCACACTCGCCTTGGTGGATATCTTTGAGGATTGCTTGGCCCTTCTCTAGTTCTACGCAGCGCTGGAAGACTAGAGTCACGCTGCGCCTGACAAGCTCTCTGTTTACTATCGTGTAGGCTCCTGCTTGGAGCTGCACTTGCCGGGCCGAGATCTCATCGGCCGGCAGCTCTCTGTTCACCAGAAACTTGAGGATGGGCAGTGCCCATGAAGGTGCTTGAATTTCTTCTACTGCCACTATGACCACTTGTACTAGGGCGGGTGGGTTGGGAGGAGGTGGGTTGGAGTCGGTTGCCGCTTGCTGCATCGTTGAAGTCCCCGGGCCGACTGCTGCAGCCCTCGGGCCGGGTGCGACTGCTGAGTCCCCAACCCACTTGGTGAAGTCCCCGGGCCGACTGCTGCAGCCCCGGAGTCGGATCCGACTGCTTCGGGAGGAGCCATCATGAATATGGACTCTGATGAGGACATCAATACCATTGTTACACCCACAGCCCCTACTGCTACATATACTGGACCAATTACTAGAGCTCGCGCACGCCAATTAAATTATCAGGTACTTTCGTTTCTTGGTAATGATTCTAATGTTCATGAGAATATGATGCTGCTTTAAATTGGATACATTTGTTTTGCTTACAAATGAAGGCCCTAGCTTGGAGAAGGATGGACATTGAGCAAGAACAAGCATGGAGATAATGCCATGCTAAGGGGAACAAGAACGGAGTTACAAGTGATGATTTCAGGACTTTAAAGCCACCATAATGGGTGCATGAAGCCTTGGACGAAATATACAAGATGCTACTTCATAAATGTCGCCCCGAGGCTATTCTAGGTGCTGCCATACCTTATTAGTGGGCCAGGCCCATGTAATTTCGAAATACTTAAGTATAGGCTGTTTTAGAGTCCGATGTGTGGGGAACAAGAGTTAGGGTTGATTTCGACCCTCCACCAAGGGCCACGAAATTCTCTTCCTCCATATATACAGCCCTTAGGGCACCGCTTAGACCTTGGGTTTTGTTTAGATTAAAAGTTCGCCATAGCTGCAACTTCGCTGCATTTCGCTTGTGTTCAACGACTGCATAAAGGCGCCACGTAACCCCACCTTGATCAATAAAGCTTTCATCTTATATTCGCAATATCCAGATTGCAATCTCAGCTTGCTTGTTCTTCGCTTGCTCGCAGGAAACAGCCCTCGTGGTCGTTGATCGTGTTCGCGCGGGTCAATAACCTCGGAAGTTGGTTTAGCGATTGCTAAGGCGCGACGCCTCGTGACGCTCGTAGTCGGATCGCCAAGGTCGACTCCCACGTAAACGATAGCCACCATCTCATCAAACATCGGACACCTTTGCCTCTATCAAGTGGTATCAGATTTTCGTGTTGCTCGGTGAGATTTTACAGTTTTTCGAGATTAGATCGAGTCTGTTCTTCATACCTAAAGTCCAATTTAAAAGCCAAAAAAAATTAGGTTAGTTCATCATATCCCAACCAACTGAGCCTTTGCATAATCTTTTTAGGTTTTGCTTTGTTGAATTTATGTTGCATCGCCGTGTCTAGTTGCTGGTCTTAGCGCCTAGTCTTTAGAGTTTCGAAGTTCGGTCATAAGTTGTCACGCCGCCACCGCACCATCATCATCGCCTCGCCACCTACCATCACCGCTTCAACTGTGATCCATATACCACCACCAATCTGTGTCCATATACCACCATCGATCCATATCCATATACTACCACCGCTACCACCACCGCTGCCATATACCACCACCATATATCCACCACCAATCCGAGTTCGTGCATATTAGGGTTGTTTCTAGATCCATCTAGTTTCGATTCGTGTTTCCTTGCCGAGTAGGTTTCGAAAAAAAAAAAAAAAGAGTCTGAAACCACCTCCGCTTAGGCCCAAAATTTTCCAAAACGATTTTGTCGTAAAAAATTTTGGCTATCCTATTTTAGGTGTTTATGTTTATTGAGACAATTTGCTATAGAAAGTTTTTTTGACCTGCTTCAGCTTTTGGGTCCGGCAAAAAAAAAAAAAATTTGGTCAAAAATTAGAGCTCAGTCCCATCAAAAAAAAAAAGAGTCGCCAAGAAAAAAAAAGGCCGCTTGACCTCAAGAGTTTTGAGACACTCGCCATTATAGTGATTTTCGCAAAAAAAAAAAAAGAGCCGCACAAAAAAAATTTCTTATTCTCAATTCCTTTGACAAAAAAGCCGCCATACTTTGTGCTTGAAGAGGCCATCGAGCTTCCTATCAGCCCAGAGTTTAGATGTCTAGACTTACTACAACAACACGGATTATGCGCACTCTCATTAGTTCTTCAGGCTTGCCGCGGGCGCGGGGAGGATGATTATTGAGAGCTGAAGGATGAGGTTTCATGCTGTTTTTCTGAAATTGAATATTTCCTAGTTGGGGTTTAAGATAAGGTTGATTGCTTGCGGTTCTGATCGCGGCAGAGCCTACTTGCACACATTGGCTCCAATCCCACGTGAAAATTGCTTCCTCCATATATACAGCCCTTAGGGCACTGCTTAGACCTTCTTTAGATTAAAAGTTCGCCATAGTTGCAACTTCTGCGACATTTCTTGCTTGTGTTCAACTCATGTGGACAAAGGCGCCATGTAACCCCACCTTGATCAATAAAGCTTTCATCTTATATTCGCAATATCCAGATTGCAATCTCAGTTTGCTTGCTTGTTCTTCGCTTGCTCGCAGGTGAAATAGGCCCTCGTGGTCGTTGATCGTGTTCGCGTGGTCAATAACCCTGAAGTTGGTTTAGCGACATAATAAGGCGCGACGCCTCAAGACGCTCAGAGTCGGATCGTCAAGGTCGACTCCCACAGAAACGATAGCCACCATCTCATCGAAACATCGGGACACCTTTGCCTCTATCAGACTCAGATTCTGGAGAAGGCTTGATTGACGGCTTGCGGAGGCACTGAAGGGAGACGTCGGCTGGTATTGCTTGACGGGTGGAGCCGATCCATGCCAGGGTATCAGCTGGCTCGTTTTCATTCCATGGCACGTGAAGGAACTCGCACCCTTCAAAATATCCGCTGAGTTGCTGAACGAGGAAACGTAGCTTGCCATATTTGCATCTTTGGCGTCCCATTCACCAGACGACTGTTGAACCACCAAGTCAGAGTCGCCATAGCACAGGATTCGGCGGATGCCGATCTCTATGGCCAGTCGGAGGCCGTGTATTAGTGCTTCATACTCAGCCACATTGTTGGAGGCGGCAAAGTGGATTTCCAATGTGTATCTGAGCTTTTCACCTTTGGGAGAAGTGAGAACAACGTCGGCTCCCAAGCCGGTGCGCATCTTCGAACCATCAAAGTGCATCCGCCAATGAGTGGAGTCTGGAGCTGGCGGCAGGTACTGGGTCTCGGCCTAGTCGATGAGGAAGTCGGCTAGACGTTGGGACTTGATGGCTGATAGAGGCAAAGGTGTCCCGTCTTTCGATGAGATGTTGGTTCTCGCTTTGGAGGAAGTCGACTTTGACGATCCGACTTAACGGCGAGGACATCGCGCTTTAGCAATCGCTAAACCAACTCCGAGAGGTTATTGACCACGCCGGAGCACGATCAACTCGACCACGAGGGTCTGTTTCGCGAGCAAACGAAGAACAAGCAAGAAACTGAGATTGCAATCTGGATATTGCGAATATAAGATGAAAGCTTTATTGATCAAGGTGGGGTTCTGTGGACGCTTTGTCCGGTCGTTGAACACAAACGGCACGCCGGTTGCAGCTATGGCTAACTTTTAATCTAAACAAAACCCAAGGTCTAAACGGTGCCCTAAGGGCTGTATATATGGAGGAAGAGGGGAATTTCGTGGCCCTTGGTGGAGGGGTCCAAATCAACCCTAACTCTTGTTTCCCCACACATACGGACTCTAAAAACAGCCTATACTTAAGTATTTTGAAATTACATGGGCCTGGCCCACTAATAAGGTGACGAGCACCTAGAATAGCCTCGGACGACATTTATGAAGTAGCATCTTGTATATTTCGTCCAAGGCTTCATGCACCCATTATGGTGGCTTCAAAGTCCTCAAATCATCACTTGTAACTCCGTTTGTTCTCTTATGCATGGCATTATCTCCATGCTTGTTCTTGCTCCAATGTCCATCCTTCTCCAAGCTAGGGCCTTCATTTGTAAGCAAAACAAATGTATCCAATTTAGGCAGCATCATATTCTCATGAACATTAGAATCATTACCAAGAAACGAAAGTACCTGATAATTTAATTGGCGGCGCGAGCTCTAGTAATTGGTCCAAGATATGTAGCAAGAGGGGCTGGGTGTAACAATGGTATTGATGTCCTCATCATCCTCCCTTCTTGAAATGAAGTCGCCCTCGACGGAAGCTCATATTCCTCACCCAAATAAGGCTTCAAATCTGCAATGTTAAAAGTGGGACTAACCCCAAAATCTGCAGCAGCTCAAGTTTATATGCATTATCATTTATTTCTCTAACACCTTAAATGGACCATCAAGACGTGGCATTAGCTTTGATTTATGCAAATTAGGAAACCTATCCTCACGCAAATGTAACCAAACAAGATCTCCAGTGCAAAGACAACATGTTTTCTACCCTTATCTCCAGAAGTTTATATTTAGCATTCATACGCTCAATGTTTTCCTTAGTTATCTCATGCATTTTTAAAATCAATTCAGCACGTTCTTTAGCATCAAAATTAACCTTCTCCAAGATGGAAGAGGCAACAAATCAATAGGTGCACGAGGTAGGAAGCCATACACAATTTCAAAAGGGCACATCTTAGTAGTAGAATGCAATGAACGATTATAAGCAAATTCAATATGAGGCAAGCATTCTTCCCACATTTTCTTATTATTCTTCAAAACAGCCCTAAGCATAGTAGACAATGTTCTATTGACTACTTCAGTTTGTCCATCAGTTTGGGGTGACAAGTAGTACTAAAAGCAGTTTAGTCCCAACTTAGCCCATAAACATCTCCAAAAGTGGCTAAGAAATTTAGTATCACGATCTGAAACAATAGTATTTGGCACACCATGCAAGCTTAATAATTTCATGAAAGAACAAATCAGCAACATTAAAAAGATCATCGCTTTTATGACATGGTATAAAGTGTGCCATTTTCGAGAATCTATCCACGACAACAAATATGTTATCCTCCCTTCTTTGTTCGAGGTAAACCTAAAACAAAGTCCATAGATATATCCTCCCAAGGAACACTAGGCACAGCAAAGGCATATATAAACCATGAGGATTGAGTCGTGACTTAGCTTTTTGACATGTAGTGCAGCGAGCAACAAAACGCTCAACATCCCGCCTCATCTTTGGCCAAAAGAAATGTGTAGCAAGTATATCCTCCGCCTTCTTGACGCCAAAGTGTCCCATTAATCCTCCTCCATGCGCCTCCTGCAACAACAAAAGACTTAACAGAGCTAGCAGGAATGCATAGCTTGTTAGCACGGAACACAAAACCATCATTAATAACGAACTTGTTCCATGTTCTTCCTTCTTTACAATTCTGCATTACATCTTTAAAATCAGCATCATGCACATATTGATCTTTGATGGTCTCCAAACCAAATATTTTGAAGTCAAGTTGTGAAAGCATAGTATAGCGATTTAGACAAAGCATCAAGAATAACATTTTCTTTACCCTTCTTGTGTTTAATGACATAAGGAAAGTCTCAATGAATTCAACCCATTTAGCATGTCTACGATTCAGTTTAGCTTGACTTTTAATATGTTTCAAAGATTCATGATCGAATGTATAACAAATTCTTTGGGCCATAAATAATGTTGCCATGTCTCTAAAGTCCTAACAAGAGCATATAATTCTTTGTCATAAGTAGAATAGTTCAGACTAGGCCCACTCAATTTTTCAGAAAGTATGCAACAGGTTTGTTATCTTGTAATAACACACCTCCTAATCCAATTCCACTAGCATCACATTCAAGCTCAAAAGTCTTATTAAAGTCGGAAGTTGGAGTAAAGGAGCATGTGTCAACTTATCTTTCAATACCGTGAAGGCTTCTTCCCATGCGGTACCCCAAACAAAAGGCACATCCTTCTTTGTAAGCTCATTGAGAGGTGCAGCAATGGTGCTAAAGTCTCTCACAAAACGCCTATAGAAACCAGCGAGTCCAAGAAAACTCCTCACTTGTGTGACCGCTTTGGCTCTGCCAACTCTCAATAGCTTCAATCTTGGCTTTATCAACTTCAATTCCCTGTGGAGTAACAACATAGCCAAGAAAAGATACTCGGTCGGTGCAAAAGGTGCACTTCCCAAGGTTACCAAACAAACGTGCATCACGAGAGCATTAAAAACAGCACGTAAATGTTCCAAATGTTCTTCCAAAGATTTGCTATAAATCAGTATATCATCAAAGTAAACTACCACAAATCGTCCAATGAAAGCACGTAAAACTTCGCTCATTAATCTCATGAAAGTACTAGGTGCATTAGTTAACCCAAAAGGCATGACTAACCACTCATATAATCCAAACTTAGTTTTAAATGCTGTTTTCCATTCATCTCCCAATTTCATACGAATTTGATGGTATCCACTACGCAAATCAACTTTGGAGAATATTGTAGAGCCACTCAATTCATCAAGCATATCATCTAGCCTAGGAATAGGATGACGATAACGAATAGTAATATTATTAATGCCTCTACAATCAACACACATACGCCGACGTACCATCCTTTTTAGGCACTAGTATAATAGGAACAGCACAAGGACTAAGAGATTCGCAGATATAACCTTTGTCGAGCAGCTCCTGACTTGACGATAATCTCCTTCGCCTCCTCCGGATTGGTACGGTATGGTGCGCGGTTGGTAGCGATGCACCGGAATTAAGTCAATTTGATGCTCAATCCTCTAATAGGTGGTAATCCCGTGGCACGCCTTGTGGGAAGACGCCGCGAACTCCCCGCAAAATGTTAGTGACAGCAGGGGCAAAGAGGAAGGCACGCCCTCGAATGAAAATAATGCCTCTTTGCACACAAAAGCATAGCAAACAGATTTGCTAGAATCTAGCTCATCAATATCAGATTTGGTGGCAAATAAACATGCACTTTTCAGTTTAATTTCAGAAGCAACATTAGATGGTTTATTATTAGGCTTCATTTGTTGCTCAAATTCTTTTGCCACAATCTGATTTTCACTCTTATTTTCTCCTGTTTTGCTTTATTAGCTCTATTAATATCATCTTTCAAAATGGAATCAGAGTCATAGGAAGCAAAGTAATATTTTTATCCTTGTGAACAAGAGTATACTGATTGTTTCTACCATGGTGTACAGAATTTTATCAAATTGCCATGGTCTACCAAGTAATAAGGAACATGCTTGCATAGGTACCACATCACAATCAACATAATCAGCATATGTAGAGATACTAAAATGCACACTAACAAAGACGTGTTACCTTAACCTTGCCGCTGTTGTTGAACCATTGGATGTAGTAAGGATGTGGATGTGGTCTTGTGGTGAGAGAAAGCTTCTCCACCATATCCATGCTAGCCAAGTTGTTGCAGCTCCCTCCATCTATGATGACGCGAATAGAACGCTCCTTCACAACTCCCTTTGTATGGAACAAGTTATGCCTCCGATTTTGCTCAGCTTGTGTAACCTGCACACTCAAAACACGTTGAGCAACTAAACATTCATACCTGTCAAGATCTTCAACAGCCATGTATTGCGCCTCATGATCGTAATCATCTCCACCGTGTTCTTCATGTGTAATAAGAGCCAAAGTCTCTTCATCATAGTCACTAGCGACTCATACCCACCATCCTCAAGAGCAATCATCACACGCTGAGATTGGCATTCTCTCGAAAATGTCCTCTTCCTTACAACGACGACAAATAATATCACTTGTGTGCCCTGTTGACGCCATGGAAGAAGAAGAGCTCTGTAGGCCCAGCAGTGTACTCTTGGCGATAGTGGTGGTTGTGCCTGCTTTCTTGTATCACGGTTGGAGGTGGCAGCCGACTTGAGGTGCCGTGTAGTAGAACGTGTGGAAGTAGATGATGCACGTGGTGTCCATGATGAAGGTCGACCTGCAGAAAAGTTAGTCCGCCAAGGCCTCGCCGATCCCTGCACTTCACGCTCAGCTTTACAAGCAAGATGGAATAATCGAGTGATATTATTATAATCCTTGTAGTCTAGAATGGTCTGAATCTCTATTTAATCCACCCGTAAAACGTGCAAGCATAGCTTCATTCTCCTCAACAATACCACATCTAATCAAGCCAGTTTGTAATTCCTGATAATATTCTTTCACCGAATTTTTTCCTTGTCTTAAGCGCTGCAATTTTTGAAGTAATTCACGTTGATAATATGGTGGAACCCAACGAGTACGCATAGCAGTTTTCAAAGCAGCCCAAGTAGCTGGAACAGGATATAATCTACAATGTTCGACCACCAAACACATGCAAAGCTAGTGAAAGCACAAACAGCAGCAGGAACACGCTCTCCTCGTGATATTGTAAACATGTAAATCGTTGTTCAGTTTCTAATTCCCAAGTAAGATATATATCAGGAACATATCTACCCTCAAATGGTGGAATATTCAATTTCAGTTTAGGGAGATGGTCATGATCTCGCACTCAAGGGGAGCCCAACATTGCCATTATTTGCATGTGGACGACCTGGTGGTTGTGGTGCTGGTGGTTGCACGTAGTTCGATGTTGATCAACCTCATCCTCGTAAGCTCACATAATCATCCTCCTCCGCAGCAGCAGCAGGAGCCATGTATATCAACAAGCAGCACCAGCAGCTTGGCCAGCTGAAGAGGGACACGGAAGCTCATGAGGGCTGTTTCGCGATGTGGAGGTAGTCCTTGCTGTTGTAGAGGTGCGTTAGGTGCCGCCGGTGGTGGTGGTGGTAGACGCACGAGCAATTCATTGAACTTGTTATCGAGCTTTGTTTCGAACGCCTTCTCAATGCCATCTATCTTCTCCATGGCCTCTTCAAATCTATTTAGCACATCTTCCACCTGCCCACTCATCATTTGTTGAAACTTATCATGTAGCGCTTTGTTTGTCATGTTCTCCCAGTCAGTTACGTCGGCTTGTGATCCTGCCATGGTTAGCAGCAATAGAAACACACAAGAATATGATTCGACTGACTACTAGGAAGTGGTGGTGGTGGTGTGGTGGAAAGTCACAAACCACAAGCAAATCTCAAAGTCTTACCAGTTCTTACCCAAAGAAGAAGCGGTGATCAAGAACCGATGTAGTCAAAACTCTCAAAGCTTGATAGAGCGATTACTGTGGAGAGTCAAACGCACGATGTAGATGTATGTGGAGCTGGGAAGGCTTATAATATGGTAGCAAAAGGATCAGCAATAATCAATTCAGAGATGCAAAGTTGAATAAACGCCAACGACGCAGATCAGGTCTGGTCCTAGGCTAGACCGTGCTAGAGACGCGAGCCTAGAACACTAACAAAATCACGGCGCTGCACGTAAACAAGGGAAAAGACACTGGAAAAAAAAATTCGCTATTTTTTTTTTGCGCTGTTTTTTTTTTGCGCCTCTTTTTTTTTTTTTTTTGCGAAAAATCACTATAATGGCGAAAGTGTCTCAAAACTCTTCCTGTGTCAAACTGACAGATGGGCACGAAATTTTTCGACCAAATTTTTTTTTTTGATCGCCTGACCCAAAAAACTGAAACGGGTCAAAAAACTTTCTATAACGCGACATCGTCTCAATCCACTTAGAAACACCTAAAAATAGGATAGCCGTAAAATTTTTTGACAAGCACGCTTTTTGAATTTTTTTTTTTCCAAACCTACCCGCAAGGAAACACGAATCGGAAACTAGATGGATCTCGAAAACAAACCTAATATGAGAAGAACTCGAATTGGTGGTGGATATATGGTGGTGGTATATGGCAGCGGTGGTGATATATGGTAGCGGTGGTGGTATATGGATACGTATTGGTGGTGGTATATGGATACGGATTCAGAGCGGTGGCGGATAAGCAATGGTGGTAGATTGCAAATTCAATATGAGGCAAGCATTCTTCCCACATTTTCTTATTATTCTTCAAAACAGCCCTAAGCATAGTAGACAAAGTTCTATTGACTACTTCAGTTTGTCCATCAGTTCGGGGGTGACAAGTAGTACTAAAAAGCAGTTTAGTCCCCAACTTAGCCCATAAACATCTCCAAAAGTGGCTAAGAAATTTAGTATCACGATCTGAAACAATAGTATTTGGCACACCATGCAAGCTTAATAATTTCACTAAAGAACAAATCAGCAACATTAACAAAGATCATCGCTTTTATGACATGGTATAAAGTGTGCCATTTTCGAGAATCTATCCACGACAACAAATATGCTATCCTCCCTTCTTTGTTCGAGGTAAACCTAAAACAAAGTCCATAGATATATCCTCCCAAGGAACACTAGGCACAGGCAAAGGCATATATGAACCATGAGGATTGAGTCGTGACTTAGCTTTTTGACATGTAGTGCAGCGAGCAACAAAACGCTCAACATCCTGCCTCATCTTTGGCCAAAAGAAATGCGTAGCAAGTATATCCTCCGCCTTCTTGACGCCAAAGTGTCCCATTAATCCTCCTCCATGCGCCTCCCTGCAACAACAAAAGACTTAACAGAGCTAGCAGGAATGCATAGCTTGTTAGCACGAACACAAAACCATCATTAATAACGAACTTGTTCCATGTTCTTCCTTCTTTACAATTCTGCATTACATCTTTAAAATCAGCATCATGCACATATTGATCTTTGATGGTCTCCAAACCAAATATTTTGAAGTCAAGTTGTGAAAGCATAGTATAGCGATTTAGACAAAGCATCAAGAATAACATTTTCTTTACCCTTCTTGTGTTTAATGACATAAGGGAAAGTCTCAATGAATTCAACCCATTTAGCATGTCTACGATTCAGTTTAGCTTGACTTTTAATATGTTTCAAAGATTCATGATCGAATGTATAACAAATTCTTTGGGCCATAAATAATGTTGCCATGTCTCTAAAGTCCTAACAAGAGCATATAATTCTTTGTCATAAGTAGAATAGTTCAGACTAGGCCCACTCAATTTTTCAGGAAAGTATGCAACAGGTTTGTTATCTTGTAATAACACACCTCCTAATCCAATTCCACTAGCATCACATTCAAGCTCAAAAGTCTTATTAAAGTCAGGAAGTTGGAGTAAAGGAGCATGTGTCAACTTATCTTTCAATACCGTGAAGGCTTCTTCCCGTGCGGTACCCCAAACAAAAGGCACATCCTTCTTTGTAAGCTCATTGAGAGGTGCAGCAATGGTGCTAAAGTCTCTCACAAAACGCCTATAGAAACCAGCGAGTCCAAGAAAACTCCTCACTTGTGTGACCGCTTTGGGCTGCGCCAACTCTCAATAGCTTCAATCTTGGCTTTATCAACTTCAATTCCTCGTGGAGTAACAACATAGCCAAGAAAAGATACTCGGTCGGTGCAAAAGGTGCACTTCCCAAGGTTACCAAACAAACGTGCATCACGAGAGCATTAAAACAGCACGTAAATGTTCCAAATGTTCTTCCAAAGATTTGCTATAAATCAGTATATCATCAAAGTAAACTACCACAAATCGTCCAATGAAAGCACGAAACTTCGCTCATTAATCTCATGAAAGTACTAGGTGCATTAGTTAACCCAAAAGGCATGACTAACCACTCATATAATCCAAACTTAGTTTTAAATGCTGTTTTCCATTCATCTCCCAATTTCATACGAATTTGATGGTATCCACTACGCAAATCAACTTTGGAGAATATTGTAGAGCCACTCAATTCATCAAGCATATCATCTAGCCTAGGAATAGGATGACGATAACTAATAGTAATATTATTAATGCCTCTACAATCAACACACATACGCCGACGCACCATCCTTTTTAGGCACTAGTATAATAGGAACAGCACAAGGACTAAGAGATTCGCAGATATAACCTTTGTCGAGCAGCTCTCTGTACTTGACGATAATCTCCTTCGCCTCCTCCGGATTGGTACGGTATGGTGCGCGGTTGGTAGCGATGCACCGGAATTAAGTCAATTTGATGCTCAATCCTCGAATAGGTGGTAATCCGGTGGCACGCCTTGTGGGAAGACGCCGAACTCCCGCAAAATGTTAGTGACAAAGTAGGGGCAAAGAGGAAGGCACGCCTCGAATGAAAATAATGCCTCTTTGCACACAAAAGCATAGCAAACAGATTTGCTAGAATCTAGCTCATCAATATCGGATTTGGTGGCAAATAAACATGCACTTTTCAGTTTAATTTCGAAGCAACATTAGATGGTTTATTATTAGGCTTCATTTGTTGCTCAAATTCTTTTGCCACAATCTGATTTTCACTCTTATTTTTCTCCTGTTTTGCTTTATTAGCTCTATTAATATCATCTTTCAAAATGGAATCAGGAGTCATAGGAAGCAAAGTAATATTTTTATCCTTGTGAACAAGAGTATACTGATTGTTTCTACCATGGTGTACAGAAATTTTATCAAATTGCCATGGTCTACCAAGTAATAAGGAACATGCTTGCATAGGTACCACATCACAATCAACATAATCAGCATATGTAGAGATACTAAAATGCACACTAACAAAGACGTGTTACCTTAACCTTGCCGCTGTTGTTGAACCATTGGATGTAGTAAGGATGTGGATGTGGTCTTGTGGTGAGAGAAAGCTTCTCCACCATATCCATGCTAGCCAAGTTGTTGCAGCTCCCTCCATCTATGATGACGCTAATAGAACGCTCCTTCACAACTCCCTTTGTATGGAACAAGTTATGCCTCTGATTTTGCTCAGCTTGTGTAACCTGCACACTCAAAACACGTTGAGCAACTAAACATTCATACCTGTCAAGATCTTCAAGCAGCCATGTATTGCGCCTCAGATCGTAATCATCTCCACCGTGTTCTTCATGTGTAATAAGAGCCAAAGTCTCTTCATCATAGTCACTAGCGACTCATACCCACCATCCTCAAGAGCAATCATCACACGCTGAGATTGGCATTCTCTCAGAAATGTCCTCTTCCCTTACAACGACGACAAATAATATCACTTGTGTGCCCTGTTGACGCCATGGAAGAAGAAGAGCTCTGTAGGCCCAAAGCAGTGTACTCTTGGCGATAGTGGTGGTTGTGCCTGCTTTCTTGTATCACGGTTGGAGGTGGCAGCCCACGGAGGTGCCGTGTAGTAGAACGTGTGGAAGTAGATGATGCACGTGGTGTCCATGATGAAGGTCGACCTGCAGAAAAGTTAGTCCGCGCCAAGGCCTGCCGATCCTGCACTTCACGCTCAGCTTTACAAGCAAGATGGAATAATCGAGTGATATTATTATAATCCTTGTAGTCTAGAATGGTCTGAATCTCTATTTAATCCAGCCAGAAAACGTGCAAGCATAGCTTCATTCTCCTCAACAATACCACATCTAATCAAGCCAGTTTGTAATTCCCGATAATATTCTTCACCGAATTTTTCCTTGTCTTAAGCGCTGCAATTTTTGAAGTAATTCACGCTGATAATATGGTGGAACCCAACGAGCACGCATAGCAGTTTTCAAAGCAGCCCAAGTAGCTGGAACAGGATATAATCTACAATGTTCGCACCACCAAACACATGCAAAGCTAGTGAAAGCACAAACAAAGCAGCAGAACACGCTCTCCTCGTGATATTGTAAACATGTAAATCGTTGTTCAGTTTCTAATTCCCAAGTAAGATATATATCAGAACATATCTACCCTCAAATGGTGGAATATTCAATTTCAGTTTAGGGAGATGGTCATGATCTCGCACTGAAGGGGAGCCCAACATTGCCATTATTTGCATGTGGACGACCTGGTGGTTGTGGTGCTGGTGGTTGCACGTAGTTCGATGTTGATCAACCTCATCCTCGTAAGCTCTCACATAATCATCCTCCTCCGCCGCAGCAGCAGGAGCCATGTATATCAACAGCAGCACCAAAGCAGCTTGGCCAGCTGAAGAGGGACACGGAAGCTCGGCGGAGGGCTGTTTCACGATGTGGAGGTAGTCCTTGTTGTTGTAGAGGTGCGTTAGGTGCCGCGTGGTGGTGGTGGTAGACGCGCGAGCAATTCATTAAACTTGTTATCGAGCTTTGTTTCAACGCCTTCTCAATGCCATCTATCTTCTCCATGGCCTCTTCAAATCTATTTAGCACATCTTCCACCTGCCCACTCATCATTTGTTGAAACTTATCATGTAGCGCTTTGTTTGTCATGTTCTCCCGCCGATTCATTACGCCGGCTTGTGATCCTGCCATGGTTAGCAGCAATAGAAACACACAAGAATATGATTCGACAGACTACTAGGAAGTGGTGGTGGTGTGTGGTGGAAAGTCACAACCGTCAAGCAAATCTCAAAGTCTTACCAGTTCTTACCCAGAAAGAGCGGTGATCAAGAACCGATGTAGTCAAAACTCTCAAAGCTTGGATAGAGCGATTACTGTGGAGAGTCAAACGCACGATGTAGATGTATGTGGAGCTGGGAAGGCTTATAATATGGTAGCAAAAGGATCAGCAATAATCAATTCAGAGATGCAAAGTTGAATAAACGCTCAACGACAGATCTTGTCTGGTCCTAGGCTAGACCGTGCTAGAGACGCGAGCCTAGAACACTAACAAAATCACGGGCGCTGCACGTAAACAAGGGAAAAGCACACTGGAAAAAAATTCGCTTTTTTTTTTTTTTGCTTTTTTTGCGCCTTTTTTTTTTTTTTTGCGAAAAATCACTATAATGGCGAGTGTCTCAAAACTCTTCCCAGGTCAAACCGACAGATGGGCACGAAATTTTTCGACCAAATTTTTTTTTGATCGCCCCGGACCCAAAAACTGAAACGGGTCAAAAAACTTTCTATAACGGCGATCGCCTCAATACACTTAGAAACACTTAAAACAGGATAGCCGTAACTCAAACTCTAAAAGACTAGACTCTAAGACCAGCAACTTGACACGACGATGCAACCGCAAATTCAACAAAGCAAAAACCCTAAAAAGATTATGCAAAGGCTCAGATTGGTTCGGATATGATAAACTAACCCTAATTTTTTGTGGCTTTTTCGTGGACTATAGGTATGAAGAACAGACTCGATCTAAACTACGGAAAACTGTAAAATCTCACCGAGCAACTCGGAAATCTGATACCACTTGATAGAGGCAAAGGTGTCCCGCCTTTCGATGAGATGTGGTTTTCGCTTTGGAGGAAGTCGACTTTGACGATCCGACTATTTAACGCAGCGAGGACGCCGCGCTTTAGCAATCGCTAAACCAACTCGAGAGGTTATTGACCACGCCGAGCACGATCAACCCGACCACGAGGGTCTGCTTCCGCGAGCAAACGAAGAACAAGCAAGAAACTGAGATTGCAATCGGGATATTGCGAATATAAGATGAAAGCTTTATTGATCAAGGTGGGGTTCTGGACGCCTTTGTCGGTCGTTGAACACAAACGGCACGCCAAGTTGCAGCTATGGCTAACTTTTAATCTAAACAAAACCCAAGGTCTAAACGGTGCCCTAAGGGCTGTATATATGGAGGAAGAGGGGGAATTTCGTGGCCCTTGGTGGAGGGGTCCAAATCAACCCTAACTCTTGTTTCCCACACATACGGACTCTAAAACAGCCTATACTTAAGTATTTCGAAATTACATGGGCCTGGCCCACTAATAAGGTGACGAGCACCTAGAATAGCCTCGGACGACATGTATGAAGTAGCATCTTGTATATTTCGTCCAAGGCTTCATGCACCCATTATGGTGGCTTCAAAGTCCTCAAATCATCACTTGTAACTCCGTCTTGTTCCCTTGCTCATGGCATTATCTCCATGCTTATTCTTGCTCCAATGTCCATCCTTCTCCAAGCTAGGGCCTTCATTTGTAAGCAAAACAAATGTATCCAATTTAGGCAGCATCATATTCTCATGAACATTAGAATCATTACCAAGAAACGAAAGTACCTGATAATTTAATTGGCGTGCGCGAGCTCTAGTAATTGGTCCAGTATATAGTAGGGGCTGTGGGTGTAACAATGGTATTGATGTCCTCATCAATGGCGGTGCGTGGCTGGTAGAAGAGGGTGTAGGGGGCCAAGTCGATGGCCCATTTGGCCACTCAGCCAGATGCATCTCTGTTGCCAATGATCTCAGCAAGCGGGGCAGTGCAGACAACCGTGATCGGGTGCTCTTGAAAGTATGGCTTCAGCTTCTTGGCGGCAAAGTGCACGCCGTAGCTCATCTTCTGGTAGTGAGGGTAGTTCTGTTTCGAGGTTGACAGCACCTCGCTCAAATAGTACATAGGCCTCTGGACCGGCTGAGCTCTTCCGTCTTCTGGGCGCTCTACTACCATGACAGTGCTGACTACCCGGCTGGTGGCGGCGATGTAGAGGTACATGAGTTCTTTAGTAGTTGGAGCCACCAGGACAGGCGGCATGGTCAACATCTTCTTCAAATGGAGAAAAGCTTCATCCGCCTTGTCATTCCACTCAAAATGAGTGGTCTTCTTCATGAGCTGGTACAGGGGAAGAGCTTTCTCGTCCAGCCGACTGATGAAACGGCTGATGGATGCCAGGCAGCCGGTGAATTTCTGAACGTCTCTCAGTCGGGTGGGTCTCTCCATCCTCTCGATGGACTTGATCTTCATAGGGTTGCACCCAATACCGCACTCTGAGACCAGGAAGCCAAGGAGCTGGCTGGCTGGTACTCCAAAGACGCATTTCTCTGGGTTGAGCTTGATCTGAAACCGGCGCAGATTTTCAAAAAATTCCTTGAGATCTTCCAAGAGGGTACCGCGCTTCTCCGTCTTCACCACAATATCGTCTACATAGACGTGGGCATTCCTGCTGAGTTACTTGAGGAGGCACTTCTGCATGCAACGCTGAAAAGTGGCACCGGCATTTCTCAAGCCGAATGTCATGGTCAGGTAGCAGAAGGCTCCGAATGGTGTGATGAAGGCGGTCTTCAGGCGGTCTGTCGGGTTCAACTTGATCTGGTGGTAACCTGAGTAGGCATCTAAGAAACTCAATAGCTCGCATCCGACTGTGGAGTCTATCACTTGGTCAATCCGGGGTAATACAAACGGATCCTTGGGGCAGGCTTTGTTGAGACTGGTGTAATCAATGCACATGCGCCACTTGTTATTCTTCTTCGGCACAAGGACTGGGTTGGCAAGCCATTCTGGAAAGAAAACTTCCATAATGAAGCCGGCTGCCAATAGGTGGGCGATCTCTTCTCCAATGATTCTTCTCTTCTCCTCCGACAGTCGGCGGAGGGGTTGTTTGACTGGTTTGGCATCTGCTCTGACATGTAGCTTGTGCCAGTGAACTGGCTTTAACACCCGGCATGTATTTGGGAGACCATGCAAAGATGTCCCGATTCTCACAGAGGAAATCGACGAGCTCGCTTTCCTATTTGCTATCAAGGTTGGCACCTATGACAGCGTGCCTCTCCGAGTGCTCAGGGTCCAAGGGAATCTTCTTTGTTTCTTTGGCCGGCTGGAAGGAGCCCTGGGTCTCTGACTCTTTGGGTTCTGGTGATAGGTCCGGCTGCTTGCTGGCCATGGCCACCACCCGATCTAGGAGCTTCTTCTCAGCAGCAATCACGAGGGACTCGGCCAGCCGGCTGCTGGCTGCAGCACAGGCGGACGACTTCTCATAGTCTCCATTGATCGTGATAATGCCCTTGGTTCCTGGCATCTTCAGCTTGAGGTAAGCATAATGAGGTACCGCCCTGAACTTGGCTAGAGCTGGTCGGCCTAGGAGCACACGATAAGGGCTTTCCAGGTCAACCACCTCAAACCAGATCGCTTCCCGGCGGAAGTGATTCCTATCTCCAAAGATGACATCTATCTTGATCTTGCCGATTGGTGAGCAGGAAAGGCTGGGCATGATGCCATGAAACACAGTCCGACTGGGCAGCAACTTCTTCTCTTTGATGTTCAACTTCTCCATGGTATCACGGCAAAGGATGTTGATGCTGCTACCGCCATCTTTCAGGATCCGGGAGAAACGAGCAGCTCGCCTCTCCGTGGCAAGGGTAGCATCCAACACCAGGGCATAGGAACCCGGAGAAGGCATCACTTCCGGGTGGTCAGCTCGGCTCCAGCCGATAGGCTTCTCAGACCAGTGCATGAATTCTGAGGCTGCCGTAGCAACAAGGTTTACTTCACAATGCTGCTGACGTCGGCTGTGTCTGTCGTTGGCCACACTGGTGAAGACAACGTAAGCTCCATGTTCTTCAAGGAAATCATCTTGGATTGCGCCGACTGCTGGATGGGCGGTCGGCTACTGAGGAGGCGGAGCCGGCGGGCCAGTAGGTGGAGGAGGCAGTCCTTCTCCCTTGGCGATGCGGACAAGCCAGTGGCACTTCCGAGCTGTATGGTTGGACGGCTTCGCACCACTATGGAATTTGCAGGGAGCATCAAGGGTCTTCTCAAAGGAGAAAGCGGGCAGCCACGCTGGCTTGCCTCCCTTCTGATGCTTGGGGAGGGGTTGTCCTTCAGGCTGCTGGTCTTCGACTGTCGCTACCTGTTGGCTGGTAGAAGCCGGCTGGGGGGCTTTGCGCTTGTTGTCGTTCGGCTGCTGGCACCGACTGTTATATCCAACCGGCGTTCGAGGAGCTGGGGGGAGCACCTTCCCAGAGGCATCCACTCGGAGCTCCAACTTCATGGAGGAGTCGGCAATGGCGTATTTGTCTGCTATGATCACCAGCTCTTCGAGTGTAGCCGACTCGTCGCAGAGGAGTCGGTGCTTGAGTAAGGTGCCCTCTCGGCACCTGGCAGTGAAGTACTCTATGGCCTGCACCTCGTGCACCCCTTCGCAAGTGAGGGAGTCCTGGATTAGGGGGTATCCGGACAGCCAGACTATATCCTTTGGCCGGACTGCTGGACTATGAAGATACAAGATTGAAGATTTCGTCTCGTGTCCGGATGGGACTCTTCTTGGCGTGGAAGGCAAGCTTGGCAATACAGATATGAAGATCTCCCATTGTAACCGACTCTGTGTAACCCTAGCCCCCTTCCGTGTCAATATAAACCGGAGGGTTTAGTCCGTAGGACAACAACAATCATACCATAGGCTAGCTTCTAGGGTTTAGCCTCTACGATCTCGTGGTAGATCAACTCTTGTACTACTCATATCATCAAGATCAATCAAGCAGGAAGTAGGGTATTACCTCCATAGAGAGGGCCCGAACCTGGGTAAACATCGTGTCCCTTGCCTCCTGTTACCATCCACCTTAGACGCACAGTTCGGGACCCCCTACCCGAGATCCGCCGGTTTTGACACCGACATTGGTGCTTTCATTGAGAGTTCCACTATGTCGTCGCCATAAGGCCTGATGGCTCCTTCGATCATCGGCAGCGATGCGGTCCAGGGTGAGGTTTTCCTCCCCGGACAGATCTTTGTATTCGGCGGCTTCGCACTGCGGGCCAACTCGCTTGGCCATCTGGAGCAGATCAAGAGCTAGCCCCCTGGCCATCAGGTCAGGTTCGGAAGCTTGAACTACACGACCGACATCCACAGAGACCTGATCTTCGACGGATTCGAGCCCATGCCAGGTGCGTCGCACGATCACGACGAGCACGATTTAGCTCTCCCGTCGACGGCGTTCAGGAGATAGCACCAGCAACAACTCCGGCCTTCAATCCGGAGCAGATTGCGACACCCGAGGACGGGCGGATAGACCCCGTCACGGAGGCCGCACTCTCAGCGGCGATAGAGCCGGATACTGACCCAACCCCTCACGAGAGCCATGATGCCGAACCTATAGACTTGTCTCCAGCCACGGACTCTGAACCGCCTGCGCCCGTGCCTGTCGAATCCGACTGGGCGCCGGTCATGGAGTTCACCTCCACGGATATCTTTCAGCACTAGCCCTTTGGCGATGTACTAAACTCGTTAAGGTCTCTCTCTTTGTCAGGAGAACCTTGGTCAAACTATGTCCGGCAAGAATGGGATGCGGACGACGAAGAAATTCATGCCCCACCCACCACCCACTTAATAGCCACTGTCGATGATTTAACCGACATGCTCGACTTCGACTCCGAAGACATCGATGGTATGGACAACGATGAAGGAGACGAACAGAACCATCGCCCACGGGCACCGGACCGCCACTCGTCATATGACATATATATGGTGGACACACCCAAAGAAGGCAATGGCGACAAGACAGCGGAGGATGACCCTCCAAGAAGCAACCCAAGCGCCGACGCCGGCGGGCGCCGCTTAAGTCTTGCCACAAAGAAAAGCAAAGGACACCAAAGACAGAGATAATAAAGATTCTGGACAAGGTCGAAGACGATCCCCTCCAGCAGGATCTAGAGCTGGAGGATGAACAAGCCAGCCCTCCGGAGCGAGCGGCAGAGGGAGAGGAAGACAATTACATGCCCCCCTCCGAAGACGAAGCGAGCCTCGACGACGAAGAATTTGTCGTACCTGAGGATCCCGTCGAACAGGAGCGCTTTAAGCGCCGGCTTATAGCCACATCAAATAGCCTAAAGAAAAACAGGAACAACTTCGAGCTGATCAGGACTTGCTAGCAGATAGATGGACCGAAGTCCTTGCGGCCGAGGAATACAAACTCGAACGCCCCTCCAAGGGTCACCCAAAGCGCAGGTTGGTACCCCGACTTGAGGAGGAAGCATTAAAACCTACATCACCAGCGTATGACGCGGCTCATCGGCCACCTCGTGGCCGAGACAGAGAGGCATTTTAGCCAGAATTTCAGCCCGCACCCAGCCGCCACTCAAACAACAATACCAAGGCACCGGGAAACACGCGAGACCTGCGAGACGTATTGGAAGACAGGGCAAAACACGCAAGATCGATCTATGGATCACGAGGGCGCGCCCCTATGCGGGACGGTGACCATCATACCGGATACAGTAAAAGTAAATCAGGCCGGGCCGAATACAGCAGGCAAGACTCATACGAGCTGCGCCGCAACATAGCCCATCACAGAGGCGCCGCACACCACCTATGCTTCACTGAGAAGTAATGGATCATGAATTCCCAGAGGGTTTTAAACCCGTAAAGATAGAGTCATACGATGGTACAACAGATCCCGCGGTATGGATCGAGGAGTTCCTCCTCCACATCCACATGGCTCGCGGCGATGACCTACATGCCATCAAGTACCTCTCGCTAAAGCATAAAGGACCAGCTCGACATTGGCTGAAAAGCTTGCCACCAGACTCCGTTGGCTGTTGGGAGGATCTGGAAGAAGCATTCCTCGATAACTTCCAGGGCACTTATGTGCGACCACCAGATGCCGATGACTTGAGCCACATAATTCAGCAGCCAGGAATCGCCAGCAATTCGGACACGGTTCCTAACCAAGAAGAATCAAATTGTCGACTGTCCGGATGCAGAGGCCTTAGCGGCATTTAAGCAAAACATCTGTGACGAGTGGCTTGCCCGGCACCTCGGCCAGGAAAAGCCGAAATCCATGGCAGCCCTCACGACACTCATGACCCGCTTTTGCGCAGGAGAGGATAGCTGGCTGGCTCGCAGCAACAACATATCACGGAACCTTGGCACTTCGGATATCAAGGATAGTAACGGCATGCCACATCGCAGCAAACATAAGCGCCGCAATAACGGCGATAGCACCGAGGATACGGCAGTCAATGCCGGATTCAGAGGCTCTAAACCCGTTCAGCGAAAAAAGGCATTCAAAAGAAGCACTCCGGGCCCGTCCAGTCTGGACTGCATACTCGATCGCTCGTGCCAAATACACGGCACCCCTGACAAACCAACCAATCACACCAATAGAGAATGCTGGGTGTTCAAGCAGGCCGGCAAGTTAAACGCCGAAAACAAGGACAAGGGGCTGCACAGCGATGACGAGGAGGAGCCCCGGCTGCCAAACTCAAAAGGACAGAAGAGGTTCCCCCCACAAGTAAGGACGGTGAACATGATATACGCAACCCACATCCCCAAGAGGGAACGGAAGCATGCACTAAGGGACGTATATGCGATGGAGCCCGTCGCCCCAAAGTTCAACCCATGGTCCTCTTGTCCGATCACCTTTGATCGCAGGGACCACCCCACTAGTATCCGTTATGGCGGATCTGCCGCATTGGTCTTAGACCCAATCATTGATGGATTTTACCTCACTCGAGTCCTTATGGATGGCGGCAGCAGCCTGAACCTGCTTTATCAGGATACAGTACGCAAAATGGGTATAGACCCCTCGAGGATCAAACCCACCAAAACGACCTTTAATGGCGCCATCCTGTGTAGAGGCCTATTGTACGGGCTCACCACACCGAAGTGGTCTTCGATTCCCGGACAACTTCCGAAGCGAGGAGTTAATCTTCGATATCGCCACGCTCCGCAGCAGCTATCATGCACCGCCGGGCGCACCGCATTGTAAGATTCAATGCGGTACCGCATTCACGCGATCTCAAGCTCAAGATGCCGGGACCTAGGGGCTCATCACAGTCAATGGAAACACAGAGCGCCGCTCCGTGACGGAGGAGCACTGCGCGCCCTCGCAGCGAAGCACAAAGCAGCCTTTTAAGGCAATCCACCATTCGGCGATCAAGCCCCGGACACCGTCAAGTGCGTGACGGAGTAACCTGCAACAGATCTCCGGCACGCTCAGAGCTCGCTTAGCAATTCGCCCCCACCCTAGTCTCAAAGACAACGGCAAAATCCGTCCCGCGCGTACATAATTACGCATTGAAAATACCATGGGTGTCGGCGGGGGCACGATCACAGCACGTCCCACAATGCGGTTCAACCGCACTAGGGGCTTACTACCTTTGTCATCCTCTCTCTTTCAGGACTTTACTTTCTGGAAGCCCTATCCGGCAGTACGATAGCCGGACACATGATACAACACCCAAGGAGGCAGGAAGCTACGTCGTGCAATGGAATCCCCAGGTGGTCTCTGATAATGAGTGAAATACCTGTTTTAAATACCAGCTCGCAGCTTGCCCTTGGACGGGACATGTCAAATATTCCCATTTTTGCTTATCACGCTGCTTGTATCAGTATGCATCAACGCATTTCTTAAATAAACAATGCATGGCACTAGTGTCTTATTGCATTCTATATTATTTTATATATATGTTCATCTATGACAATCACCACCCGTACACTCTGGTACGGCCAATACGCCAGGGGCTTCCGTATACCCCATAATTCGGCGTGAGAAGTCCGAACACTTTCGATAGTGCGGCACCCCGAACTTATAGCACTATATGCATCAGCTCTGAATCATGTCTTGGGTCAATAGTTGGGTTTGCCCGGCTCCCATGTTTTGGTACCTTACGTTCCGCTATATCAGCTAAGGTAGCACTGGGAGAACTACTGCGATTGTGCCCCGGCCGAGCACCTTAGTAGAGAAAGCTAAAACTGACTATCATGATGAGGCGAGAGCTGGTCGCTGTTCGAGAGGTCTCAAGTCCCTAAAGACTTTTTCCGCTTCGGGCGAGGAGTCGGCCTTGTCCGGCTTAGGCATGTATAGCGCCCAACCCGCTTTCGAATACTAGGGGCTTCGCCAAAATTTAAAATTGTAGACTTCTATGGCTAAGTGAGAGCGATAAAGCATTATAGTCCGATTGCCTGGTTCGTTGCGCTGAGCACCTCCCTCGAAGGACCCATAAATGGGAAAAAGAGTGCCCAGATTTACCCCGAACACCCCAGCACTAGTTGCAAGGGGGCTGAAGCCAACGACTAGCAACTCTCAGATTTTATAAACGGCCGCACAGAAGGTAATATTTTAAATTCGAAAGCGTTGCATAGCGCAAATGAACTAGTTTTCATAAATACAGGATCACATGAGCAAGTTCATTAAAAGATTACATCTTTGGTACACTCATCCGCCACGAGATGGGCACCCTTCAGGACACCTTCATAATACATTTCAGGGCGGCGATGCTCCTTGCCCTGCAGCGGCCCCTCCTTCACCAGCTTCTCAGCGTCCATATTCGCCCAGTGCACCTTCGCACGGGCAAAAGTCCTGCGTGCACCTTTGATGCAGACGGACCGATTGATGACTTCCAGCCGTGGACAGGCATCAACAAGCCGCCTCACCAGGCCGAAGTAGCTGTTGGGAAGGGAACCCCAGGCCACATCTGGACTATAAGGCCCCTCATGGCCTGTTCGGCCGCCTTGTGGAGCTCGACCAGTTGCTTCAGCTGGTCGCTCACGGGCATCGGGTGTTCGGTCCCAGTATACTGAGACCAGAACAACTTCTCCGTCGAGCTTCCTTCCTCGGCCCGGTAGAACTCCGCGGCATCATACACACAGCAGGGCAGATCTGCAAACGCTCCTGGAGAGCTCTGAACTCGGGTAATTAAAAGGAAATTTTCTTTCGCATGCTTACTTTGCATAGTGAATGCCTTACCCGCTGCTATCTTCTTCACCGCCTCAATTTCCTGGAGGGCCTTTTGGGCTTCGGCCTTGGCATTTTTTGTGCTTTCAAGGGCCTTGGCAAGCTCGGACTCTCGCATCTTCGAGTCAAGCTCCAAGGACTCATGCTTCTTCACGAGCGCCTGGAGCTCTTGCTGCAACTCGCCTACCCGGGCTTCGTGTCTTTCTCGTTCAGTGCGCTCCTTGGCCGCTTTGTTTTCGGCCTCGGTGAGCAACTGCTTCAGGGTCGCCACTTCGGTCGCGGACCCAGGTACATCCATGATGATCCCATTATCATGCAACCAAGGTATTGCTTACCTTTGTTCTCCTCGAGCTGCTTTTTGGCAAGGCCGAGTTCTTCCTCGGACCGCTCGAGGTTCAGCTTCAGTGCAGCGATCTCCGCAGTATGTGCGGCGGCAATAATGATGAAGCTTGCGACATATATAGACATATTTGGATTAGACTCCTGCAGTTATTATTCGATCCTCTATTCGGCTTTTTCTTCGCGAAACGCCAAACAGAGCATCAGCGGCTACTGTCTATGCGGTAACATTTTCTTACTTACCTCAAAGCCTGTTAGGAGGCTGGCACAAGCTTCGGTTAGTCTGCTTTTGGCAGACCGAATCTTCTCGATCACCGCACTCATAATAGTGTGGTGCTCTTCGTCGATGGAAGCGCCTCGAAGCGCTTCCAAAAATTGTCCAGTGCCTCTGGATGGACAGAGGCCACCGGCGTGGGCGGCTTGTCTCCCTTAACAGGGAGTCTCCTGCTGGAATCCGGAACCACTAAAGGCTCCGGCGCGGTGCCCGGCCGACGGCCGGACTTGGAGCCTGTCGAAATCTTGCTCCCTTTGCGCCCAGGGCCCGGAAGGTCGCCTCGAGGCGCCTCTAGGACCCCATCCCCTCGGCTCGGTGCCCTCGCAGACAACACTTCCGCGTTGTCCGTAGGGCGGGGGGTAGAAGCAGTCGGAAGTGAATCGCTCTTCATATCCGACGAGCCCAAAGAATCACCCGACGAAGATACGTCGATACGAGCTCTGGGCGGACTGCATAATCGTGTTCGGCATGAGTAGAAGCAGTTTGATAAAGCAGACCAATAATCGCTATGATATCTGGATACTTACGACTTCGCCAGGGGCTTGACCCTGAGCAGCCACTCGTCACCGCTGTCGGTGGCTGTCGTGGAGCAGTCCGGAAGGAGAGTTCTCCCCTTCTTGGACTCTTCGGCCTCCCCAGTTCGGGCGGCCTTCCTTTTCTTGATACCACTTGATAGAGGCAAAGGTGTCCCGATCTTTCGATGAGATGATAACTCTCGATTTAATGGAGTCGACTTTGACGATCCGACTACAAACGTGCACGACGTTGCGCCTTAGCAATCGCTAAACCAATCTCCTTAGGTTCTTGGCGATGCCGGAAGCACGATCGGCTGACCACGAAGGTCTATTCCTGCAAGCAATCAAGAACGAGCAAGAATATGATAAAGCAATCTGAATATTGCGAATATATATGAAGTATTGATAATGGTGGGGATCCGTAGCGGTCTTGGTCTGGTCGTTGGACACAAACGAAGTACGAAGTTGCAATGGCTAACTTTAACTAAACAAATCCCATGGAAAATGCTACTAGATGGATCTACTTATATAGGAGCAAGGGTGGCGGCCAAGGAGGTGGGAGGACGTCCCAAGGCAGCCTAAAACTAACCCTAGGTCGTACAAGGCCAATGGGCCCAAGCGGAGGTGACGTAACACCTTTGGACTTGTAGTTTGACTCGGATTCTGCTGCAGCATCAGATTGTTTCGTCTATAACTCAACGCTCCGGACGGATTTTAAGGTGATTCCAATTGGGTTGGAAAATGCACGAAATCTATTTTCCAACAAAAAAGAATCAACCAATTTGGAGTCCGTATGAAAAGTTATAGACGTTTTGAGTCAGGTATGTCTGTGCAGTCCGAATCTGAGTCCAGAACGTGAGAGGCTTGGACTCTATCTTCTCTTGGCCCAAAAGTGACGTGAGAAGACTTTTTGAACAACACCTAAACTTCTCCTTTTCCCTTATCTTCATATGTGGATTGTACAGATGTCCCATACACCTGCAATTAGACAAAACACAAAAGTATGTGAAGTATTTTTGTTCTGGATAACATAAATATATTATTGAATAGTTTGCACTAGAAATCACCTGAGAAATATGCATGTATGCAATATTTTTGGTCTCATCCAAGGTAGTCATGTCCTCATCATTTCTTGTCTCCCCTGGCTAGAGGGGGAGAACCTTCATCTTCCTCCTCCTCGCTTCCACGAGAGGAGTGCGTCTCAGAGTCATCGGGCGATGAGTTCGATACCACCTGACGCCGGGAACTCTTTCGGGTCCCCTTGGCCTTCTTCTTGGCCTTCTTCTCCGTCAGTAGAGCGTCCTCTGGATCTTCAGGCAAAGGTGCTGGGCAGTCGATCTGCTCTGCCGTCTTCATCCAGTCCTGTTAAAGGCATGGGAAGCTGAGATCTGGCATATGATTAAACTGGGGAGAATAGAAACCCTATAAGGGATAAAGAACTTACCGGTTTCGCGAGGCGCTTCGTGATAAGTCCTCGATCCTCGGTTAGGGAAGGGGGGGACCTCGGCGCCCTTGAACAGCACCTTCTAGACATCCTTGTGCATCGTGCCGAAGAGCTCGCGCAGAGTCTGGTGCCGGGCCCGGTCGAACTCCCATAGATTGAACGCCCGTTGTTGACACGGGAGGATTTGGCGGAAGAGCATGACCTGGACCATGTTGACAAGCTTGATTTTCCTGTTCATCATGTTCTTGATGCAGTCCGAGTCGGTCAGCTCTCTGGGTTACCCTGTGGCATGCCCTTCTCTTTCCAGGAGGTGAGCCGCATAGGGATTCCGGATTGAACTCGGGGGCCGCCACCCATTTGGGGTCACGCGGCTCGGTGATGTAGAACCACCCCGATTGCTACCCCTTTATGGTCTCCACATAGGAGCCCTCGAGCCATGTGACATTGGGCATTTTGCCCACCATGGCACCTCCGATTCCGCTTTGCTGCCGCTTATAACCTTGGCTTGACATTGAAGGTCTTGATCACAAGCCGAAGTGGGGCGAAATGCGGAGGAAGGTTTCGCTTACGCCTGACGATAAACGCCGAGATATTGAGGATGAAGTTGGGGCCGATCATGAAAGTCCAGCCCATAGTAAAACATGAGGCGGCGGACGAATGGGTGAAGAGGAAATCGATCCATGGACGAAGTGGGTGAGGAAAACTACCCTCTCATGAGGCTCTGGAGTAGGGATGATCTGCCCCGCATTGGGCAGCCGGTGCGCGATATCCGCGTTCAAGTATCCAGCCCCCCGCAGCTTTTTTACGTCCTTCTCCGTAATGGAGGATTTCATCCACTTTCCTCCCGCTCCGGACATGGTTGGGGCGGTCTGGGGAGAAAGGTGCGAACTTGGGTGTTGGAGCTCGAGTGCGCAAGAATGGATGAGCGAGGAAGAAGAAGGCATGGGTGAAAAAAGGTGAACCCTTATCCCTTTATAAAGGTGGACGAAACTATACACCCCCACTAGCCTGGTTAGCTCGCTTATTCCCCAAGCGCCGCGATTAATGGCGCGGTTGGGTTACCCACACCCATATTGATGAGAATCCCATGATAAGGGGACACGATCTCTGCTTCGATAAGACGTGCCAAGGAAACCGCTTCGCGATATGCGCCAAGGCTGGTTGAGAAAAACGGCTCGATAATAACCATGCCGTGGTATGATGTCATGGTATCAAATATGTCAGCAGGTCGGATTTGTGGAAATATTATTCTCTCTATGGTGGTATGTGGAACTTGTTTTGCAGAGCCGGACACTGTCCTTGCGTTCAAGATCTTCTATGGAGTATTCAGAGGAGGAACCCGCCTTGCAATGCCGAAGACAAACTGCGCGCCGGACTCATCGTCATTGAAGCCTGGTTCAGGGGCTACTGAGGGAGTCCTGGATTAGGGGGTATCCGGACAGCCGGACTATATCCTTTGGCCGGACTGCTTGATGAGGACATCAATACCATTGTTACACCCACAGCCCCTACTGCTACATATACTGGACCAATTACTAGAGCTCGCGCACGCCAATTAAATTATCAGGTACTTTCGTTTCTTGGTAATGATTCTAATGTTCATGAGAATATGATGCTGCCTAAATTGGATACATTTGTTTTGCTTACAAATGAAGGCCCTAGCTTGGAGAAGGATGGACATTGGAGCAAGAACAAGCATGGAGATAATGCCATGCATAAGGGAAACAGAACGGAGTTACAAGTGATGATTTCAGGACTTTGAAGCCACCATAATGGGTGCATGAAGCCTTGGACGAAATATACAAGATGCTACTTCATAAATGTCGTCCGAGGCTATTCTAGGTGCTGCGTCACCTTATTATTGGGCCAGGCCCATGTAATTTCGAAATACTTAAGTATAGGCTGTTTTAGAGTCCGTATGTGTGGGGAAACAAGAGTTAGGGTTGATTTGGACCCTCCACCAAGGGCCACGAAATTCCCCCTCTTCCTCCATATATACAGCCCTTAGGGCACCGTTTAGACCTTGGGTTTTGTTTAGATTAAAAGTTCGCCATAGCTGCAACCGCGTGCCGTTTGTGTTCAACGACCGGACAAAGGCGTCCAGAACCCCACCTTGATCAATAAAGCTTTCATCTTATATTCGCAATATCCAGATTGCAATCTCAGTTTCTTGCTTGTTCTTCGTTTGCTCGCAGGAAACAGGCCCTCGTGGTCGTTGATCGTGCTCGCGTGGTCAATAACCCTCGGAAGTTGGTTTAGCGATTGCTAAAGCGCGACGTCTCGCACGATCGTAGTCGGATCGTCAAGGTCG
This sequence comes from Aegilops longissima, assembly GCA_021605205.1. Lineage (NCBI taxonomy): Eukaryota > Viridiplantae > Streptophyta > Magnoliopsida > Poales > Poaceae > Aegilops > Aegilops longissima. The sequence continues at coordinate 66,377 of JAHIAM010004790.1, forward strand.
ACTCCCACGTAAACGATAGCCACCATCTCATCGAAACATCGGGACACCTTTGCCTCTATCAAGTGGTATCAGATTTCCAGGTTGCTCGGTGAGATTTTCCAGTTTTCGTCGTTTAGATCGAGTCATTCTTCATACCTATTGTCCACGAAAAAGCCACAAAAAAATTAGGGTTAGTTCATCATATCCGAACCAATCGAGCATTTGCATAATCTTTTAGGGTTTTTGCTTTGTTGAATTTGCGGTTGCATCGTCGTGTCAAGTTGCTGGTCTTAGAGTCTAGTCTTTTAGAGTTTCGAGTTCTGGTCATAAGTTGTCACGCCGCTGCCGCACCATCATCATCGCCTTGCCATCTACCACCATTGCTTTTCCGCCACCGCTCTGAATCCGTATCCATCTACCACCACCAATCCGTATCCATATACCACCACCGCTGTCATATACCACCACCATATATCCACCACCAATCCGAGTTTTCTCATATTAGGTTTGCTTTCGAGATCCATCTAGTTTCCGATTCGTGTTTCCTTGCCGGAGTAGGTCTGGAAACCACCCTCCGTTTAGGCCCAAAATTTTCCAAAAACGTACTTGTCAAAAAAATTTCTGGCTACCCTATTTTTAGGTGTTTCTAAGTGGATTGAGACAGTCGCCGTTATAGAAAGTTTTTTGACCCGTTTCAGCTTTTGGGTCCGGCGGTCAAAAAAAAAAAATTGGTCGAAAAATTTCGTGCCCATCCTGTCGGTTTGACACAGGAAGAGTTTTGAGACACTCGCCATTATAGTGATTTTTCGCAAAAAAAAAAAAAAAAAAAAAAAAAAAAAAAGCAAAAAAAAAAAAAAGAGCGAAAAAAAAATTCCAGAGTGTGCTTTTCCGTTGTTTCCGTGCAGCGCCGTGATTTTGTTAGTGTTCTATGCTCGCGTCTCTAGCACGGTCTAGCCTAGGACCAGACAAGATCGTCGTTGAGCGTTTATTCAACTTTGCATCTCGAATTGATTATTGTTGACCCTTTTGCTACCATATTATAAGCCTTCCCAGCTCCACATACATCTACATCGTGCGTTTGACTCTCCCCAGTAATCGCTCTATCCAAGCTTTGAGAGTTTTGACTACATCGGTTGCCGATCACCGCTTTCTTCTTGGGTAAGAACTGGTAAGAATTTGAGATTTGCTTGACGGATTTGTGATCGTCCACCACACCACCACCACCACTTCCTAGTAGTCTGTCAATCATATTCTTGTGTGTTTCTATTGCTGCTAACCATGGCAGGATCACAAGCCGGCGAGACCGACCGGGAGAACATGACAAACAAAGCGCTACATGATAAGTTTCAACAAATGATGAGTGGGCAGGTGGACGATGTGCTAAATAGATTTGAAGAGGCCATGGAGAAGATAGATGGCATTGAGAAGGCGTTCAAACAAAGCTCGATATCAAGTTTAATGAATTGCTCGCTGCGTCTACCACCACCACCACCGGCTGCACCTAACGCACCTCTACTACAACAACACGGACTACCTCCACATCGTGAAACAGCCCTCCGCCGAGCTTCCGTGTCCCTCTTCACTGGCCAAGCTCTTTGGTCTTTCTTTGTTGATATACATGGCTCCTGCTGCTGCGGCGGGGAGGATGATTATGTGAGAGCTTACGAGGATGAGGTTGATCAACATCGAACTACGTGCAACCACCAGCACCACAACCACCAGGTCGTCCACATGCAAATAATGGCGATGTTGGGCTCCCCTTCAGTGCGAGATCATGACCATCTCCCTAAACTGAAATTGAATATTCCACCATTTGAGGGTAGATATGTTCCGATATATATCTTACTTGGGAATTAGAAACTGAACAACGATTTACATGTTTACAATATCCTGAGGAGAGACGTGTTCCTGCTGCTGTTTGTGCTTTCACTAGCTTTGCATGTGTTTGGTGGTCTGAACATTGTAGATTATATCCTGTTCCAGCTACTTGGGCTGCTTTGAAAACTGCTATGCGTACTCGTTGGGTTCCACCATATTATCAACGTGAATTACTTCAAAAATTGCAGCGCTTAAGACAAGGAAAAATTCGGTGAAGAATATTATCAGGAATTACAAACTGGCTTGATTAGATGTGGTATTGTTGAGGAGAATGAAGCTATGCTTGCACGTTTTACGGGTGGATTAAATAGAGATATTCAGACCATTCTAGACTACAAGGATTATAATAATATCACTCGATTATTCCATCTTGCTTGTAAAGCTGAGCGTGAAGTGCAGGATCGGCAGCGTTGGCGCGGACTAACTTTTTCGCAGGTCGACCTTCATCATGGACACCACGTGCATCATCTACTTCCACACGTTCTACTACACGGCACCTCCGTGGCTGCCACCTCCAACCGTGATACAAGAAAGCAGGCACAACCACCACTATCGCCAAGAGCACACTGCTGGGCCTACACAGAGCTCTTCTTCTTCCATGGCGTCAACAGGGCACACAAGTGATATTATTTGTCGTCGTTGTAAGGGAAGAGGACATTTTTGCAGAGAATGCCAATCTCAGCGTGTGATGATTGCTCCGAGGATGGTGGGTATGAGTCCGCTAGTGACTATGATGAAGAGACTTTGGCTCTTATTACACATGAAGAACACGGTGGAGATGATTACGATCATGAGACGCAATACATGGCTGGAGAAGATGCCGACAGGTATGAATGTTTAGTTGCTCAACGTGTTTTGAGTGTGCAGGTTACACAAGCTGAGCAAAATCAGAGGCATAACTTGTTCCATACAAAGGAGTTGTGAAGGAGCGTTCTATTCAGCGTCATCATAGATGGAGGAGCTGCAACAACTTGGCTAGCATGGATATGGTGGAGAAGCTTTCTCTCACCACAAGACCACATCCACATCCTTACTACATCCAATGGTTCAACAACAGCGGCAAGGTTAAGGTAACACGTCTGTTAGTGTGCATTTTAGTATCTCTACATATGCTGATTATGTTGATTGTGATGTGGTACCTATGCAAGCATGTTCCTTATTACTTGGTAGACCATGGCAATTTGATAAAAATTCTGTACACCATGGTAGAAACAATCAGTATACTCTTGTTCACAAGGATAAAATATTACTTTGCTTCCTATGACTCTGATTCCATTTTGAAAGATGATATTAATAGAGCTAATAAAGCAAAACAGGAGAAAAATAAGAGTGAAAATCAGATTGTGGCAAAAGAATTTGAGCAACAAATGAAGCCTAATAATAAACCATCTAATGTTGCTTCGAAATTAAACTGAAAAGTGCATGTTTATTTGCCACCAAATCTGATATTGATGAGCTAGATTCTAGCAAATCTGTTTGCTATGCTTTTGTGTGCAAAGAGGCATTATTTTCATTCGAGGACGTGCCTTCCTCTTTGCCCCTGCTGTCACTAACATTTTGCAGGAGTTCGCCGATGTCTTCCCACAAGGCGTGCCACCGGATTACCACCTATTCGAGGATTGAGCATCAAATTGACTTAATTCCCGGTGCATCGCTACCCAACCGCGCACCATACCGCACCAATCCGGAGGAGACGAAGGAGATTATCGTCAAGTACAGGAGCTGCTCGACAAAGGTTATATCGCGAATCTCTTAGTCCTTGTGCTGTTCCTATTATACTAGTGCCTAAAAAGGATGGTACGTCGGCGTATGTGTGTTGATTGTAGAGGCATTAATAATATTACTATTCGTTATCGTCATCCTATTCCTAGGCTAGATGATATGCTTGATGAATTAAGTGGCTCTACAATATTCTCCAAAGTTGATTTGCGTAGTGGATACCATCAAATTCGTATGAAATTGGGAGATGAATGGAAAACAGCATTTAAAACTAAGTTTGGATTATATGAGTGGTTAGTCATGCCTTTTGGGTTAACTAATGCACCTAGTACTTTCATGAGATTAATGAACGAAGTTTTACGTGCTTTCATTGGACGATTTGTGGTAGTTTACTTTGATGATATATTGATTTATAGCAAATCTTTGGAAGAACATTTGGAACATTTACGTGCTGTTTTTATTGCTCTACGTGATGCACGTTTGTTTGGTAACCTTGGGAAGTGCACCTTTTGCACCGATCGAGTATCTTTTCTTGGCTATGTTGTTACTCCACAGGGAATTGAAGTTGATAAAGCCAAGATTGAAGCTATTGAGAGTTGGCGCAGCCCAAAGCGGTCACACAAGTGAGGAGTTTTCTTGGCCTCGCTGGATTCTATAGGCGTTTTGTGAGAGATTTCAGCACCATTGCTGCACCTCTCAATGAGCTTACAAAGAAGGATGTGCCTTTTGTTTGGGGTACCACACGGAAGAAGCCTTCACGGTATTGAAAGATAAGTTGACACATGATCCTTTACTCCAACTTCCTGATTTTAATAAGACTTTTGAGCTTGAATGTGATGCTAGTGGAATTGGATTAGGAGGTGTGTTATTACAAGATGGCAAACCTGTTGCATACTTTTACGAAAAATTGAGTGGGCCTAGTCTGAATTATTCTACTTATGATAAAGAATTATATGCTCTTGTTAGGACTTTAGAGACATGGCAACATTATTTATGGCCCAAAGAATTTGTTATACATTCTGATCATGAATCTTTGAAACATATTAAAAGTCAAGCTAAACTGAATCGTAGACATGCTAAATGGGTTAAATTCATTGAGACTTTCCCTTATGTCATTAAACACAAGAAGGGTAAAGAAAATGTTATTGCTGATGCATTGTCTCGTCGCTATACTATGCTTTCCCAACTTGACTTCAAAATATTTGGTTTGGAGACCATCAAAGATCAATATGTGCATGATGCTGATTTTAAAGATGTATTGCAGAATTGTAAAGAAGGAAGAACGTGGAACAAGTTCGTCGTTAATGATGGATTTGTGTTCCGTGCTAACAAGCTATGCATTCCTGCTAGCTCCGTTCGTCTTTCGTTGTTGCAGGAGGCGCATGGAGGAGGATTAATGGGACACTTTGGCGTGAAGAAGACGGAGGATATACTTGCTACACATTTCTTTTGGCCAAAGATGAGACGGGATGTTGAGCGTTTTGTTGCTCGCTGCACTACATGTCAAAAAGCTAAGTCACGACTCAATCCTCATGGTTTATATATGCCTTTGCTCGTGCCTAGTGTTCCTTGGGAGGATATATCTATGGACTTTGTTTTAGGTTTACCTCGAACAAAGAAGGGAGGATAGCATATTTGTTGTCGTGGATAGATTCTCGAAAATGGCACACTTTATACCATGTCATAAAAGCGATGATCTTTGTTAATGTTGCTGATTTGTTCTTTCGTGAAATTATTCGCTTGCATGGTGTGCCAAATACTATTGTTTCAGATCGTGATACTAAATTTCTTAGCCACTTTTGGAGATGTTTATGGGCTAAGTTGGGGACTAAACTGCTTTTAGTACTACTTGTCACCCCCAAACCGATGGATAAACTGAAGTAGTCAATAGAACATTGTCTACTATGCTTAGGGCTGTTTTGAAGAATAATAAGAAAATGTGGGAAGAATGCTTGCCTCATATTGAATTTGCTTATAATCGTTCATTGCATTCTACTACTAAGATGTGCCCTTTTGAAATTGTGTATGGCTTCCTACCTCGTGCACCTATTGATTTGTTGCCTCTTCCATCTTTGGAGAAGGTTAATTTTGATGCTAAAGAACGTGCTGAATTGATTTTAAAAGTGCATGAGATAACTAAGGAAAACATTGAGCGTATGAATGCTAAATATAAACTTCTGGAGATAAGGGTAGAAAACATGTTGTCTTTGCACTGGAGATCTTGTTTGGTTACATTTGCGTGAGATAGGTTTCCTAATTTGCGCAAATCAAAGCTAATGCCGCGTCTTGATGGTCCATTTAAGGTGTTAGAGAAAATAAATGATAATGCATATAAACTTGAGCTGCCTGCAGATTTTGGGGTTAGTCCCACTTTTAACATTGCAGATTTGAAGCCTTATTTGGGTGAGGAATATGAGCTTCCGTCGAGGGCGACTTCATTTCAAGAAGGGAGGATGATGAGGACATCAATACCATTGTTACACCCACAGCCCCTCTGCTACATATCTTGGACCAATTACTAGAGCTCACGCACGCCAATTAAATTATGAGGTACTTTTGTTTCTTGGTAATGATTCTAATGTTCATGAGAATATGATGCTGCCTAAATTAGATACATTTGTTTTGCTTACAAATGAAGGGCCTAGCTTGGAGAAGGATGGACATTGGCGGAAGAACAAGCATGGAGATGATGCCATGCGCAAGGGGAACAAGAACGGAGTTACAAGTGATGATTTCAGGACTTTGAAGCCACCATAATGGGTGCATGAAGCCTTGGACGAAATATACAAGATGCTACTTCATAAATTTCGTCCCGAGGCTATTCTAGGTGCTGCGTCACCTTATTATTGGGCCAGACCCTTGTAATTTCGAAATACACAAGTATAGGCTGTTTTTAGAGTCCGTATGTGTGGGGAAACAAGAGATAGGGTTGATTTCGGACCCCTCCACCAAGGGCCACGAAACACCCCCCCCCCCTCTTCCTCCATATATACAGCCCTTAGGGCACCGTTTAGACTTTGGTTTTGTTTAGATTAAAAGTTCGCCATAGCTGCAACTTCGCGTACTTCGTTTGTGTTCAACGACGGACAAAGCGCCACAGAACCCCACCTTGATTAATAAAGATTTCATCTTATATTCGCAATATCCAGATTGCAATCTCAGTTTCTTGCTTGTTCTTCGTTTGCTCGCGAAGCAGACCCTCGTGGTCGAGTTGATCATGCTCGGTGTGGTCAATAACCTCTCGGAGTTAGTTTAGCGATCGCTAAAGCGCGGCGTCCTCAGACGTTAAGTAGTCGGATCGTCAAAGTCGACTTCCTCCAAAGCGAAAACCAACATCTCATCGAAAGACGGGACACCTTTGCCTCTATCACTACCCCCCCCAGGGGTACAAAGGTAATCTGGCCGGGTGTAGGACCCGGTTGTCAGTGTCTGCGGTCGCCGGCTTCTCCACAGGCCGCTGGGGCCCGCCGCCTGGTGGGTCCCGCCGGTTGTCTTGTCCTTCACCGACAAGCCGCGCCCGCCGCTTAAGGGTCCTGTCGGCTGCTCAGTACTATGGCAATGCCACTAATGATGTGTGCTTTGTCGGGGAAGGCGTGGCTACAGTACTGCCGACTGGCGGGTGTTCACTGTAGCCACTCCCCGTCTCTTCTCATTAATGGCGCACAGACTTTGAGGGAGGGGGAAGGCCGCCTGCTAGGAGTCGGCCTCCCCCCTCGCCGACTGGTCGGAGCTCACCGCCTTTTGGCTTCTCACGGGCAGGTAGGGCCCACCGTCGGCAGGCCGTACCGACAACCCGTAGTGGGAGCGTGGCCTTCTCTGCCATGGGTGATGTCATGGGCTGCGTGGCAACAATGCCGCGCTGGGCAAGGGATGTCCGCCCGGTATGCTGCACTGTAGCCACGCTCGGCCCGGGATTCGGGGGTGGCAGGCTGCACTGTAGCCACGCCCCTCTCGTCGTCATAATGTGGTGCAAACTTCAAGGGGGTAGAGGGGGGCTGCCTCCTGGGAGCTGGCCTCTCTGGAGGCCGCCTGGCAGGAGTCGGCCCACCTAAAGGCAGTCTTTTGGGAACTGCCGCCCTCCATGAGCTGGCCGCTTGGACCAGCTGGCCCTAAGAAGGCGCCTCTTCGTCTTCGAGGCTTGAGGGGCGTAGCCAGCCCCGATGTCTTGAATCGTCATGGGGAGCGAATGAGGCTACCTGTGGTCATTTACTCCGACACTCTCCATGCAAAGACTTCGCGCATTTCTTATACATGGCCCTCACTTGGTTATGGGTTATTGTCCATTATATATCATTTTCCCTATAACATCCCAAATTTTCAATTTGGAATGTTATACATAGATCATCATTTACATATCATATTTTATTGCATTTTGGCTTGATCCTAGAAATTTCACGCAACTCAAGGACCCACGAAGAGAGTTGGAGATTTCGTTATGTTCATATTTGAGTTTTCTCAAATTTTGAAAATAGGATCATTTGATTTTATTTATTTTATCTTCAAATATTTCTATAATAAAAATATGAGAGAGGGAATAAAATGACTTTCCCAAAATAAAGAAATATTCAAGGTTTAATAAAAAATCAAATAAGATTTTTATTTGGAGTTTATCGCTATTTTATTTGAATTTAGGAAAAATGCGCGTTTTTCAAAATTGCATTTAGGCCCCAAATAAATGTACATCTTGTCCGGCTTGATTTTAGAAGCCGGGGAAAGTTTATTTAGCGATTTTTGGAGTCCATTAAGTATTTCTTTTATTTGTTTTTCTGCGTGAAATTATTAAAAAAAACGAAACCGACCTTGGGTCGTGTTCGGCCAGGACACTGCCTGGCCTAGCCCTTTATATAGCGCCCCAGAGCCCACCAGCCCACCCGCGCCCAAACCCTAGCCTCGCCTTAAGCCCGCCGCCGCGCCCGCTGGACCCGCCGCCCTCATTGGAGTAGCGCCGCCCGCCTTGGCCAGATTTCCCTCGAAAACCGTTCGGTTTTAAGGCAGTTTTCATTGGTATTTTTAAAAAAAAGTAGATCTGTTTTTTCGGTTTAGTTTATTTAGCGAGTGTTCGCTCGTGCCCAACCCGCCGCCGCCCACGACGCCGCCGCCCCCCGCGGACCCGCCGCCCTCATTTGGAGTAAGCCGCCGCCACGGCCGTGTTTTTCTCGAAAAACCGTTCGGTTTTCCGACGGTTTTTCATTCGGTTTTCCGACGGTTTTTCATTCCTCGAGAAAACCGTTCGGTTTTAACGAACGGTTTTCGCCGTTTAGTTTCAGTTAACGAACGTTCGTTCGTTAGCCCGTTCGTCCGTTTTTCTTTTTTCGGATTTTCCGCGATTATTTTCGATCGCGATTTATGATCCGATTTTCGATCTAGTATAACTTTTTGCTCGTTTATCGGAATCAGGCGATTCAAGCGCCTAGAGTTTCGTCTCGAAACCCTCTTTTCGATTAATCAACTCAAACAAGTTTTTGCCTCTGTAAAATTTGACTTAGGTCCATATTAGTAAACGAAGCTTGTTTCTTTCGCCCTTTGACTTTCGTGCTTCGTTCGATTTGATTCTTTTTGCAAACCGGAGTTCTTAAGTTGAACTTTCTGGTTAGATCTTTTATTTGAGTTTTACCTGTGCATTAGATGAGTACTTATTGTGTGCTTGTTTGTTTGCGATAGAGTACCCGGAGTGCGTCGCTTGTTACTTTGAATCTCTAGGTTTCGCGGATCATCAGCAAGACAAGTAACACTTTGATCATACCTCTTTACTACCCAGTTTTATTGCATTAGATCAACCCTCAAACATTGCATGATTAGGATCTAATTAAATTATGGGTTTTGGGGAAGTAGATGAGGTAGTACCTATTACCTGTTTTATTATCAAACCCTTGGGAGTTACTTCTACGTTTGCTTATATGCCATGCTATGCTAGTAGACGTGGATTGGGTGAGTGTATCCATGACAGATGTGAGATTGTTAATTTAATGGTTTACTTAAGGTGGCAACTTAAATACACATCTGGGTGGATTGAGGTACCTGGGTATTCCAGGATTGCCTGTTTTCTTTGTGGACCGCCACCCAGGCTCAAAGGGATCATGAGATTATTCATGCTAGAAACTTCCGTGTACAGCCACAAGCTACTATGGGCTCTAGCATAGTTGACTAAGTCGTGCGAACTCTTACAGTGGTAGACTAGCAGATGTAGGGGATGTAGGTTGGTACTGTCTACCCGATCGTAAGGTGCTAGCGCTTCTGAAAGACTATGTCTCGGTCATCCGTTTCTCAAACACCGTGTAGTGCGAGAATCCCAATGGAGGAGATCGAGTCTTGTGGGGAAAAGTGTACAAACCTCTGCATAGTGTAACAAACTAATCATGGTTAGCCGTGTCCCCGGTTATGGACATCTTGAGTATCTAGTACTTGGATTATCATGTGAATCTCATCATGTTACTTTAATTATTATTGTTGGGTTTAGTGATGATATTTTTTAATTGGGATTGAGAATGTTGTCAACCATTCTCGGTGTTTAACAACCACCATGATAGTTAAATAAAATTTATTCCTTTGCAGTAGGGAAAAATTGGCTTTACGCAAAACTGTAACCATAGAGCTTTCCACCAGCCATATATGCATGTAGTATAGCATTACTATTTTATATTACTCTCTATGTGTTACATTGCCAGCATATTCCATGTGCTGACCCGTTTTCGGGCTGCAGCGTTCATGTTGCAGACTTTTTAGACGACGAGTAAGGTGCCTTAGGTCGTGGTTCTATACTCAGTGATGTCGTTGGAGTTGATGGACTCGCTTATCTTCCTAGCCTTCTGCTGTTATCGTTATTAGATGGCCTTAAGCCATATTTATTGTAATAAGTTCTCTTTTGAGACATTTGATGTAATAAGTGTGTGATTGCTACTCTGTTATAAATCCTTCGAATCTCGTGTGCGTGTCGACATTCTTGATCCAGGATGACAACGATGCACGAGAGATCGGACTATTTGAGGTCTGGTCGCTACAAGATGGTATCGAGCACATCTTGTTGTGAGACCACGACCACTAAGCTAAAGCCCTAGATCACTACTCTCTCTTCTCATTTCTGACTCCTCACCTTTCTATTCTTTCAGGATGGTGGATGCAAGGAACAAGTTCTCGCAACCGGATGAAGATACACCCTTTGGACGCCACTTGAAGGAAGTCACTAGATACCTGAACATCGAAGTACTAAGCTTCACCGGGACCTACAACGCCACTTTACCCGAAGAGGAGCGCTGGATGATTCAAGTTCAAGTTCCAGGAAGGACGTTCGCGCCAGTCACTGAGCCCATAGGGTTTTCCTTTGATGCACCAACCTGGAATCTAGGAAAGAGCATGGCAGCCCACATCACCATGGTACGTATTGGAGAAGTTTACCGCAATGATCTCAAGGATACTATTTACCAGATTTGTGGGCACCGAGATGAGCAATGGAGATGATCAACACCAGGAAGGATAGATCAATCGCAGCTTTTATCCAGGAGTTAAACCAGCACATCCGACGCCAGGAGAACCCGGATGTCTTGAGCATGGTGGATCTGCAGAAGGCCTTGACCAAGATCACGGAGCTAGAGGAAGAACTCAAGGCTACACGTGAAGATTATATGGAGGAAATCGAAGTGCTAGTGGAGAAGAATGACGACCTAACAAGGAAGCTAGGAGTTTTCATGGGAGACCCTGCACCAGGAAGAGAAGACAGCGATTCCACTTGCCTAAATAACTATATCATCACCGACGACACCGACTCGGACCCAGACGATAGCGATGATGACTATGTTGATGAAGCTGGAGCGGATATCATGGAGTCTTCATCGGAGCAGTTTTTCTAGTTGACCACCATAACAGTAGTAGTATTTCCCCCATGTATCTAGTTTAGTCCAAGCACTTTTGTAACGATAGATAGACCGTTGTATACGTTTGTTTGAATTGATTGGAGTGATATTGTTTGCTTTTGTCTCATGTGCATATGGGTAGTGTTTTCTCACTAGACCTCATTCTATTATATACTCTCATCCTCTCTAAAACCCTCAGATGCCTCCGAGACGCGACACCGGATTTGTTTTCCCACCGGAGATCACTCAGTTGATTCAGCAGCAGAATGCCTTGATGCAAGCACTAGTACAAAACCAAGGCAACAACAACAACAACAACAACAACAACCCACCACCACCACCTGTTGACCATCTGACTCGTTTCTTGAGGCTGAATCCGCCGGTGTTTTCGGTAGCACCGAGCGATTGTTGCATATGATTGGCTCCGCAAGGTTGGAAGGAGCTGGCCCGCTGCGCAGGATGCCTGATGCGGAGAGAGTGCATTTTGCCGCACATCAGCTTGATGGACCCGCAGCATCATGGTGGGAGAATTACACACCACACACCCTATTGACCTTTGTCACATGGGATCGATTTGACAAGCTTTCCGTCTTGCTTACGTTTGGCAGGAGCTATGGCCATGAAGAAAGCGTGAGTTTATAACTTACGCCAAGGAGGGCGCCTTGTGGGGCAGTATGTGGAGGATTTTAGTAAGTTAGCACGTTATGCCCCGGATAGCGTTACTACGGATGCACTAAGCAAGAGAAGTTTTGGAAGGACTGAATGATGAGCTGAGCATGCAGTTGATGGTAGCAACTTTCAACAACTACCAGGAATTGGTAGATCGTGCTCTTATGATTGAAGGGAAGCAGCAGCAGATTGAAAACCGCAAGAGGAAGTATGGTCAAGGGAAGTACAATTCTGGAACTCAGCAGAAGCTACGCTTTACCCTGAAACTGATCATAAGAGCACGTTACCGTGGAGGAGGTTGAAGCTCTGGGAAGAAGCTGAACCCTTTCAACAGGGGACAGGTGAACCACGTTACCGTGGAGGAGGTTGAAGCTCATCCAGACGCAGTAATAGGTAAGTTTTTGGTTAAGACATTTACTGCAGTTGTTCTTTTTGATACTGGTGCATCGCATTCATACATATCAAGGGGATTTGTGGATAAGTATAAATTACCAACCCAAGCCCTTAGGTCACCCATGCTAGTAACCTCGCCTGGAGCAGAATATATGGCTAGTCTATTGATGAGGACATCAATACCATTGTTACACCCACAGCCCCTACTGCTACATATACTTGACCAATTACTAGAGCTCGCGCACGCCAATTAAATTATCAGGTACTTTCGTTTCTTGGTAATGATTCTAATGTTCATGAGAATATGATGCTGCCTAAATTGGATACATTTGTTTTGCTTACAAATGAAGGCCCTAGCTTGGAGAAGGATGGACATTGGAGCAAGAACAAGCATGGAGATAATGCCATGCATAAGGGAACAAACGGAGTTACAAGTGATGATTTCAGGACTTTGAAGCCACCATAATGGGTGCATGAAGCCTTGGACGAAATATACAAGATGCTACTTCATAAATGTCGTCCCGAGGCTATTCTAGGTGCTGCGTCACCTTATTAGTGGGCCAGGCCCATGTAATTTCGAAATACTTAAGTATAGGCTGTTTTAGAGTCCGTATGTGTGGGGAAACAAGAGTTAGGGTTGATTTGGACCCCTCCACCAAGGGCCACGAAATTCCCCCTCTTCCTCCATATATACAGCCCTTAGGGCACCGTTTAGACCTTGGGTTTTGTTTAGATTAAAAGTTCGCCATAGCTGCAACTTGGCGTGCCGTTTGTGTTCAACGACCGGACAAAGCGTCCACAGAACCCCACCTTGATCAATAAAGCTTTCATCTTATATTCGCAATATCCAGATTGCAATCTCAGTTTCTTGCTTGTTCTTCGTTTGCTCGCAGAAGCAGACCCTCGTGGTCGTCGTTGATCGTGCTCGGCGTGGTCAATAACCTCTCGGAGTTTTTTAGCGATTGCTAAGTAGCGACGTCCTCGCTGCGTTTGTAGTTGGATCGTCAAAGTCGACTTCCTCCAAAGCGAAAACCAACATCTCATCGAAAGGCAGGACACCTTGGCCTCTATCAAGTGGTATCAGATTTTCAGGTTGCTCGGTGAGATTTTACAGTTTTAAGTAGTTTAGATCGAGTCTGTTCTTCATACCTAAAGTCCACGAAAAAGCCACAAAAAAATTAGGGTTAGTTCATCATATCCGAACCAATCGAGCCTTTGCATAATCTTTTTAGGGTTTTGCTTTGTTGAATTTGCGGTTGCATCGTCGTGTCAAGTTCTGGTCTTAGAGTCTAGTCTTTTAGAGTTTGAGTTACGGTCATAAGTTGTCACACGCCGCCGCACTTTCATCATCATCGCCTTGCCATCTACCACCATTGCTTATCCGCCACAGCTCTGAATCCGTATCCATATACCACCACCAATCCGTATCCATATACCACCACCGCTACCATATACCACCACATTGTCATATACCACCACCATATATCCACCACCAATCCGAGTTCCTTGCATATTAGGTTTGTTTTCGAGATCCATCTAGTTTCCGATTTGTGTTTTCCTTGCGGAGTAGGTTTGGAAAAAAAAATTTGGTCAAAAAATTTCGTGCCCATCTGTCGGTTTGACACAGGAAGAGTTTTGAGACACTACGCCATTATAGTGATTTTCGCAAAAAAAAAAAAAGAGCAGCAAAAAAAAAAAAAAAGCGCAAAAAAAAAAGCGAAAAAAATTTATTCAGTGTGCTTTTCCGTTGTTTCCGTGCAGCGCCCGTGATTTTGTTAGTGTTCTAGGCTCGCGTCTCTAGCACGGTCTAGCCTAGGACCAAGACAATCTCTGCGTCGTTGAGCGTTTATTCAACTTTGCATCTCTCGAATTGATTATTGCTGACCCTTTTGCTACCATATTATAAGCCTTCCCAGCTCCACATACATCTACATCGTCGTTTGACTCTCCACAGTAATCGCTCTATCCAAGCTTTGAGAGTTTTGACTACATCGGTTTGCGATCACCCTTTCTTCTTGGGTAAGAACTGGTAAAATTTGAGATTTGCTTGACGGATTTGTGATTGTCCACCACACCACCACTACCACTTCCTAGTAGTCTGTGAATCATATTCTTGTGTGTTTCTATTGCTGCTAACCATGGCAGGATCACAAGCCGGCGAGACTATTTGGGAGAACATGACAAACAAAGCGCTACATGATAAGTTTCAACAAATGATGAGTGGGCAGGTGGACGATGTGCTAAATAGATTTGAAGAGGCCATGGAGAAGATATATGGCATTGAGAAGGCGTTGAAACAAAGCTCGATAACAAGTTTAATGAATTGCTCGTGCGTCTACCACCACCACCACCGGCTGCACCTAACACACCTCTACTACAACAACATGGACTACCTCCACATCGTGAAACAGCCCTCCATGAGCTTCCGTGTCCCTCTTCAGCTGGCCAAGCTGCGGGTGCTCTTTGTTGATATGTGGCTCCCTGCTGCTGCGGTGGGGGAGTGATAGAGGCAAAGGTGTCCGTCTTCGATGAGATGTTGGTTTTCGCTTTGGAGGAAGTCGACTTTGACGATCCGACTACGAGCGTCTTGAGGACGTCGCGCCTTAGCAATCGCTAAACCAACTCCGAGAGGTTATTGACCACGCGAACACGATCAACGACCACGAGGGTCTATTTCCTGCGAGCAAGCGAAGAACAAGCAAGAAACTGAGATTGCAATCTGGATATTGCGAATATAAGATGAAAGCTTTATTGATCAAGGTGGGGTTACTGTGCGCCTTTGTGCAGTCGTTGAACACAAGCGAAATCTGGAAGTTGCAGCTATGGCGAACTTTTAATCTAAACAAAACCCAAGGCCTAAGCGGTGCCCTAAGGGCTGTATATATGGAGGAAGAGGGGAATTTCGTGGCCCTTGGTGGAGGGTCGAAATTAACCCTAACTCTTGTTTCCCACACATACGGACTCTAAAACAGCCTATACTTAAGTATTTCGAAATTACATGGGCCTGGCCCACTAATAAGGTGACGCAGCACCTAGAATAGCCTCGGACGACATTTATGAAGTAGCATCTTGTATATTTCGTCCAAGGCGTCATGCATCCATTATGGTGGCTTCAAAGTCCTGAAATCATCACTTGTAACTCCGTTCTTGTTCCCCTTGCATGGCATTATCTCCATGCTTGTTCTTGCTCAATGTCCATCCTTCTCCAAGCTAGGGCCTTCATTTGTAAGCAAAACAAATGTATCCAATTTAGGCAGCATCATATTCTCATGAACATTAGAATCATTACCAAGAAAGCGAAAGTACGATAATTTAATTGGCGTCGTGAGCTCTAGTAATTGGTCCATTATATGTAGCAGTAGGGGTTGTGGGTGTAACAATGGTATTGATGTCCTCATCATCCTCCCTTCTTGAAATGAAGTCGTCCTCGACGGAAGCTCATATTCCTCACCCAAATAAGGCTTCAAATCTGCAATGTTAAAAGTGGGACTAACCCCAAAATCTGCGGGCAGCTCAAGTGTATATGCATTATCATTTATTTTCTCTAACACCTTAAATGGACCATCAGCACGTGGCATTAGCTTTGATTTGCAAATTAGGAAACCTATCCTTACATAAATGTAACCAAACAAGATCTCCGGTGCAAAGACAACATGTTTTCTACCCTTATCTCCAACAAGTTTATATTTAGCATTCATCGCTCAATGTTTTCCTTAGTAATCTCATGCATTTTAAAATCAATTCAATACGTTCTTTAGCATCAAAATTGACCTTCTCGAAGATGGAAGAGGCAACAAATCAATAGGTGCCACGGTAGGAAGCCATACACAATTTCAAAAGGGCACATCTTAGTAGTAGAATGCTATGAGCGATTATAAGCAAATTCAATATGAGGCAAGCATTCTTCCCACATTTCTTATTATTCTTCAAAACAGCCCTAAGCATAGTAGACAATGTTCTATTGACTACTTCATTTTATCCATCGGTTTGGGGTGACAAGTAGTACTAAAAGCAGTTTAGTCCCCAACAGCCCATAAACATCTCCAAAAGTGGCTAAGAAATTTAGTATCACGATCTGAAACAATAGTATTTGGCACACCATGCAAGCAAATAATTTCACGAAAGAACAAATCAGCAACATTAACGACATCATCGCTTTTATGACATGGTATAAAGTGTGCCATTTTAGAGAATCTATCCACGACAACAAATATGCTATCCCTCCTTCTTTGTTGAGGTAAACCTAAAACAAAGTCCATAGATATATCCTCCCAAGGAACACTAGGCACAGAGCAAAGGCATATATAAACCATGAGGATTGAGTCGTGACTTAGCTTTTTGACATGTAGTGCAGCGAGCAACAAAGCGCTCAACATCCGTCTCATCTTTGGCCAAAAGAAATGTGTAGCAAGTATATCCTCCGTCTTCTTGGCCTTAAAGTGTCCCATTAATCCTCCTCCATGCGCCTCCTGCAACAACAAAAAAGCGAAGAGCTAGCGAGGAATGCATAGCTTGTTAGCACGGAACACAAAACCATCATTAATAACGAACTTGTTCCATGTTCTTCCTTCTTTACAATTCTGCATTACATCTTTAAAATCAGCATCATGCACATATTGATCTTTGATGGTCTCCAAACCAAATATTTTGAAGTCAAGTTGTGAAAGCATAGTATAGCGACGAGACAAAGCATCGACAATAACATTTTCTTTACCCTTCTTGTGTTTAATGACATAAGGAAAGTCTCAATGAATTCAACCCATTTAGCATGTCTACGATTCAGTTTAGCTTGACTTTTAATATGTTTCAAAGATTCATGATCAGAATGTATAACAAATTCTTTGGGCCATAAATAATGTTGCCATGTCTCTAAAGTCGAACAAGAGCATATAATTCTTTGTCATAAGTAGAATAGTTCAGACTAGGCCCTCAATTTTTCAGAAAAGTATGCAACAGGTTTGCCATCTTGTAATAACACACCTCTAATCCAATTCCACTAGCATCACATTCAAGCTCAAAAGTCTTATTAAAGTCAGGAAGTTGGAGTAAAGGGCATGTGTCAACTTATCTTTCAATACTAGTGAAGGCTTCTTCATGCGGTACCCCAAACAAAAGGCACATCCTTCTTTGTAAGCTCATTGAGAGGTGCAGCAATGGTGCTAAAGTCTCTCACAAAACGCCTATAGAAACCAGCGAGTCCAAGAAAACTCCTCACTTGTGTGACCGTTTTGGGCTGCGGCCAACTCTCAATAGCTTCAATCTTGGCTTTATCAACTTCAATTCCTGTGGAGTAACAACATAGCCAAGAAAAGATACTAAATCGGTGCAAAGGTGCACTTCCCAATGTTACCAAACAAGCGTGCATCACGTAGAGCATTAAAAACAACACGTAAATGTTCCAAATGTTCTTCCAAAGATTTGCTATAAATCAGTATATCATCAAAGTAAACTACCACAAATCGTCCAATGAAAGCACGTAAAACTTAGTTCATTAATCTCATGAAAGTACTAGGTGCATTAGTTAACCCAAAAGGCATGACTAGCCACTCATATAATCCAAACTTAGTTTTAAATGCTGTTTTCCATTCATCTCCCAATTTCATACGAATTTGATGGTATCCACTCATAAATCAACTTTGGAGAATATTGTGAGCCACTCAATTCATCAAGCATATCATCTAGCCTAGGAATAGGATGGCGATAACGAATAGTAATATTATTAATGCCTCTACAATCAACACAGAATGACGTACCATCCTTTTAGGCACTAGTATAATAGGAACAACACAAGGACTAAGAGATTCGCGTATATAACCTTTGTCGAGCAGCTCCTGTACTTGACGCATAATCTCCTTCGTCTCCTCTGGATTGGTGAGATTTTACAGTTTTTCGTAGATTAGATCGAGTCTGTTCTTCATACCTAAAGTCCACGAAAAAGCCACAAAAAAAAATTAGGGTTAGTTCATCATATCCGAACCAATCTGAGCCTTTGCATATCCTAATTAGGGTTAGTTCGGATATGATGAACTAATTTGGTTTGGAGACCATTTCAATATGGCATGGATTGAAGAAGGAAGACAAGATCCTTAAGATGGTGTGGGAAATTAAAAGGATGGGAAGAAGGAACTTGCTACACATGGCGAAGTGAGGCGGGATGTCTGAGTGGCGTCTATGGACTTTGTTTAGGTTTAAAGGATGTTTGAAACGTGCTGAATTGACTTTAAAAGTGCATGAGATACGCATTGAAAGCAATGTATAAGTGAGGTAATCTTCACACAACCCATGTAATACATAAGGAAAGAGATACATAGTTGGCTTACAATCGCCACTTCACACAATACATGAGTAAAACATTACATCATACTGAGATACAATCAAGGTCCAGACTACGGAACCAAAATAAAAAAAGACTACCCCAAATGCTACACAGATCCCGATCGTCCCAAGCTGGCTCCACTCTTGATCAAGCTGAAGCGAAACAACACAATGAACAAGATCTTCATCGAGCTCCTCCTTGAGCTCGGGTGCGCCACCTGCACGGTTTCATCGGCTTTTGCAAACTGGTTTTGGAAGTATCTGTGAGTGATGAGGACATCAATACCATTGTTACACCCACAGCCCCTCTTGCTACATATCTTGGACCAATTACTAGAGCTCGCAGACGCCAATTAAATTATCGGTACTTTCGTTTCTTGGTAATGATTCTAATGTTCATGAGAATATGATGCTGCCTAAATTGGATACATTTGTTTTGCTTACAAATGAAGGCCCTAGCTTGGAGAAGGATGGACATTGGAGCAAGAACAAGCATGGAGATAATGCCATGCGCAAGGGAACAAACGGAGTTACAAGTGATGATTCAGGACTTTGAAGCCACCATAATGGGTGCATGAAGCCTTGGACGAAATATACAAGATGCTACTTCATAAATGTCGTCCCGAGGCTATTCTAGGTGCTGCGTCACCTTATTATTGGGCCAGGCCCATGTAATTTCGAAATACTTACGTATAGGCTGTTTTAGAGTCCGTATGTGTGGGGAAACAAGAGTTAGGGTTGATTTGGACCCCTCCACCAAGGGCCACGAAATTCCCCCTCTTCCTCCATATATACAGCCCTTAGGGCACCGTTTAGACCTTAGGTTTTGTTTAGATTAAAAGTTAGCCATAGCTGCAACTTCGCGTGCCGTTTGTGTTCAACGACCGGACAAAGGCGTCACAGAACCCCACCTTGATCAATAAAGCTTTCATCTTATATTCGCAATATCCAGATTGCAATCTCGGTTTCTTGCTTGTTCTTCGTTTGCTCGCGGAAGCAGGCCCTCGTGGTCGAGTTGATCGTGCTCGGCGTGGTCAATAACCCTCGGAAGTTGGTTTAGCGATTGCTAAGGCGCGACGTCTCGCACGATCGTGGTCGGATCGTCAAGGTCGACTCCACGAAGCGATAGCCACCATCTCATCGAAACATCGGGACACCTTTGCCTCTATCAAGTGGTATCAGATTTTCAGGTTGCTCGGTGAGATTTTACAGTTTTTCGTAGATTAGATCGAGTCATTCTTCATACCTAAAGTCCACGAAAAAGCCGGACAAAAAAAATTAGGGTTAGTTCATCATATCCGAACCAATCGAGCCTTTGCATAATCTTTTTAGGGTTTTGCTTTGTTGAATTTGCGGTTGCATCGATCGTGTCAAGTTCTTTGGTCTTAGAGTCTAGTCTTTTAGAGTTTGAGTTACGGTCATAAGTTGTCACGCGCCTTGCGCACCATCATCATCGCCTTGCCATCTACCACCATTGCTTATCCGCCACCGCTCTGAATCCGTATCCATATACCACCACCAATCCGTATCCATATACCACCACCAATCTGTATCCATATTCCACCACCGCGCCATATACCACCACCATATATCCACCACCAATCCGAGTTCTTCTCATATTAGGTTTGTTTTCGAGATCCATCTAGTTTCGATTCGTGTTTCCTTGCGGAGTAGGTTTGGAAAAAAAAAAAAAAAAAAAAAAAAAAGTCTGAAACCACCCTCCGTTTAGGCCCAAAATTTTCCAAAACGCACTTGTCGAAAAATTTTCTGGCTATCCTATTTTAGGTGTTTCTAAGTGGATTGAGACGATCGCCGTTATAGAAAGTTTTTTTGACCCGTTTCGATTTTGGGTCAAGGCGTTCGAAAAAAAAAAAAAAATTGGTCGAAAAATTTCGTGCCCATCCTGTCGGTTTGACACAGGAAGAGTTTTGAGACACTCGCCATTATAGTGATTTTTCAAAAAAAAAAAAAAAAAAAAAAAAAAAAAAAAAAAAAAAAAAAAAAAGCGAAAAAAAATTCCAGTGTGCTTTTCCGTTGTTTCGTGCAGCGCCGTGATTTTGTTAGTGTTCTAGGCTCGCGTCTCTAGCACGGTCTAGCCTAGGACCCGACCTGATCTGCGTCGTTGAGCGTTTATTCAACTTTGCATCTCGAATTGATTATTGCTAACCATTTTGCTACCATATTATAAGCCTTCCAGCTCCACATACATCTACATCGTGCGTTTGACTCTCCACAGTAATCGCTCTATCAAGCTTTGAGAGTTTTGACTACATCGGTTGCCGATCACTTTCTTCTTTGGGTAGAACTGGTAAGAATTTGAGATTTGCTGACGGTTGTGTTGTCCACCACACCACCACCACCACTTCCTAGTAGTCCGTGAATCATATTCTTGTGTGTTTCTATTCTTTGCTAACCATGGCAGGATCACAAGCCGGCGAGACTATTGGGAGAACATGACAAACAAAGCGCTACATGATAAGTTTCAACATATGATGAGTGGGCAGGTGGACGATGTGCTAAATAGATTTGAAGAGGCCATGGAGAAGATAGATGGCATTGAGAAGGCGTTGAAGCGAAGCTCGATATCAAGTTTAATGAATTGCTCATGCGTCTACCACCACCACCACGGCTGCACCTAACGCACCTCTACTACAACAACACGGACTACCTCCACATCGAAACAGCCCTCCATGAGCTTCCGTGTCCCTCTTGACTGGCCAAGCTCTTTGGTGCTCTTTGTTGATATACATGGCTCCTGCTGCTGCGGTGGGGAGGATGATTATGTGAGAGCTTACGAGGATGAGGTTGATCAACATCGAACTCGTGCAACCACCAGCACCACAACCACCAGGTCGTCCACATGCAAATAATGGCGATGTTGGGCTCCCCTTGAGTGCGAGATCATGACCATCTCCCTAAACTGAAATTGAATATTCCACCATTTGAGGGTAGATATGTTCTGATATATATCTTACTTGGGAATTAGAAACTGAACAACGATTTACATGTTTACAATATCACGAGGAGAGGCGTGTTCTGCTGCTGTTTGTGCTTTCACTAGCTTTGCATGTGTTTGGTGGTGCGAACATTGTAGATTATATCCTGTTCCAGCTACTTGGGCTGCTTTGAAAACTGCTATGCGTACTCGTTGGGTTCCTCCATATTATCAACGTGAATTACTTCAAAAATTGCAGCGCTTAAGACAAGGAAAAAATTCGGTGAAGAATATTATCGGGAATTACAAACTGGCTTGATTAGATGTGGTATTGTTGAGGAGAATGAAGCTATGCTTGCGTTTTCTGGGTGGATTAAATAGAGATTCAAACCATTCTAGACTACAAGGATTATAATAATATCACTCGATTATTCCATCTTGCTTGTAAAGCTGAGCGTGAAGTCTGCAGGATCGGCAGGCGTTGGCGCGGACTAACTTTTCTGCAGGTCGACCTTCATCATGGACACCACGTGCATCATCTACTTCCACGTTCTACTACACGGCACCTCAAGTGGCTGCCACCTCAACCGTGATACAAGAAAGCAGGCACAACCACCACTATCGCCAAGAGCACACCTCTTGGGCCTACAGGCTCTTCTTCTTCCATGGCGTCAGCAGGGCACACAAGTGATATTATTTGTCGTCGTTGTAAGGGAAGAGGACATTTTTGAGAGAATGCCAATCTCAGCGTGTGATGATTACTCTTGAGGATGGTGGGTATGAGTCCGCTAGTGACTATGATGAAGAGACTTTGGCTCTTATTACACATGAAGAACACGGTGGAGATGATTACGATCTTGAGGCGCAATACATGGCTCTTTGAAGATCTTGACAGGTATGAATGTTTAGTTGCTCAACGTGTTTTGAGTGTGCAGGTTACACAAGCTGAGCAAAATCAGAGGCATAACTTGTTCCATACAAAGGGAGTTGTGAAGGAGCGTTCTATTCAGCGTCATCATAGATGGAGGAGCTGCAACAACAGCTAGCATGGATATGGTGGGAAGCTTTCTCTCACCACAAGACCACATCCACATCCTTACTACATCCAATGGTTCAACAACAGCGGCAAGGTTAAGGTAACACGTCTTTGTTAGTGTGCATTTTAGTATCTCTACATATGCTGATTATGTTGATTGTGATGTGGTACCTATGCAAGCATGTTCCTTATTACTTGGTAGACCATGGCAATTTGATAAAAATTCTGTACACCATGGTAGAAACAATCAGTATACTCTTGTTCACAAGGATAAAAATATTACTTTGCTTCCTATGACTCTGATTCCATTTTGAAAGATGATATTAATAGAGCTAATAAAGCAAAACAGGAGAAAAATAAGAGTGAAAATCAGATTGTGGCAAAAGAATTTGAGCAACAAATGAAGCCTAATAATAAACCATCTAATGTTACTTCTGAAATTAAACTGAAAAGTGCATGTTTATTTGCCACCAAATCTGATATTGATGAGCTAGATTCTAGCACATCTGTTTGCTATCTTTTGTGTGCAAAGAGGCATTATTTTCATTCGAGGGCGTGCCTTCCTCTTTGCCCCTCTGTCACTAACATTTTGCGGGAGTTATTGGCGTCTTCCCACAAGGCGTGCCACAGGATTACCACCTATTCGAGGATTGAGCATCAAATTGACTTAATTCCGGTGCATCGCTACCAACCGTGCACCCTACCGTACCAATCCGGAGGAGGCGAAGGAGATTATCGTCAAGTCTGAGGAGCTGCTCGACAAAGGTTATATCTGTGAATCTCTTAGTCCTTGTGCTGTTCCTATTATACTAGTGCCTAAAAAGGATGGTGCGTCGGCGTATGTGTGTGGATTGTAGAGGCATTAATAATATTACTATTAGTTATCGTCATCCTATTCCTAGGCTAGATGATATGCTTGATGAATTGAGTGGCTCTACAATATTCTCCAAAGTTGATTTGCGTAGTGGATACCATCAAATTCGTATGAAATTGGGAGATGAATGGAAAACAGCATTTAAAACTAAGTTTGGATTATATGAGTGGTTAGTCATGCCTTTTGGGTTAACTAATGCACCTAGTACTTTCATGAGATTAATGAGCGAAGTTTCACGTGCTTTCATTGGACGATTTGTGGTAGTTTACTTTGATGATATACTGATTTATAGCAAATCTTTGGAAGAACATTTGGAACATTTCGTGCTGTTTTAATGCTCTCGTGATGCACGTTTGTTTGGTAACCTTGGGAAGTGCACCTTTTGCACCGACCGAGTATCTTTTCTTGGCTATGTTGTTACTCCACAGGAATTGAAGTTGATAAAGCCAAGATTGAAGCTATTGAGAGTTGGGCAGCCCAAAGCAGTCACACAAGTGAGGAGTTTTCTTGGACTCGCTGGTTTCTATAGGCGTTTTGTGAGAGACTTTAGCACCATTGCTGCACCTCTCAATGAGCTTACAAAGAAGGATGTACCTTTTGTTTGGGGTACCGCTTGGGAACAAGCCTTCACGGTATTGAAAGATAAGTTGACACATGCTCCTTTACTCCAACTTCACGACTTTAATAAGACTTTTGAGCTTGAATGTGATGCTAGTGGAATTGGATTAGGAGGTGTGTTATTACAAGATAGCAAACCTGTTGCATACTTTTACGAAAAATTGAGTGGGCCTAGTCTGAACTATTCTACTTATGACAAAGAATTATATGCTCTTGTTAGGACTTTAGAGACATGGCAACATTATTTATGGCCCAAAGAATTTGTTATACATTCTGATCATGAATCTTTGAAACATATTAAAAGTCAAGCTAAACTGAATCGTAGACATGCTAAATGGGTTGAATTCATTGAGACTTTCCCTTATGTCATTAAACACAAGAAGGGTAAAGAAAATGTTATTGCTGATGCTTTGTCTCGTCGATATACTATGCTTTCACAACTTGACTTCAAAATATTTGGTTTGGAGACCATCAAAGATCAATATGTGCATGATGCTGATTTTAAAGATGTAATGCAGAATTGTAAAGAAGGAAGAACATGGAACAAGTTCGTTATTAATGATGGTTTTGTGTTCGTGCTAACAAGCTATGCATTCCTGCTAGCTCTGTTAGTCTTTTGTTGTTGCAGGAGGCGCATGGAGGAGGATTAATGGGACACTTTGGCGTGAAGAAGGCGGAGGATATACTTGCTACACATTTCTTTTGGCCAAAGATGAGGCAGGATGTTGGCGTTTTGTTGCTCGCTGCACTACATGTCAAAAAGCTAAGTCACGACTCAATCCTCATGGTTTATATATGCCTTTGCTGTGCCTAGTGTTCCTTGGGAGGATATATCTATGGACTTTGTTTTAGGTTTACCTCGAACAAAGAAGGGAGGATAACATATTTGTTGTCGTGGATAGATTCTCGAAAATGGCACACTTTATACCATGTCATAAAAGCGATGATCTTGTTAATGTTGCTGATTTGTTCTTTATTGAAATTATTCGCTTGCATGGTGTGCCAAATACTATTGTTTCAGATCGTGATACTAAATTTCTTAGCCACTTTTGGAGATGTTTATGGGCTAAGTTGGGGACTAAACTGCTTTTAGTACTACTTGTCACCCCAAACTGATGGACAAACTGAAGTAGTCAATAGAACATTGTCTACTATGCTTAGGGCTGTTTTGAAGAATAATAAGAAAATGTGGGAAGAATGCTTGCCTCATATTGAATTTGCTTATAATCGTTCATTGCATTCTACTACTAAGATGTGCCCTTTTGAAATTGTGTATGGCTTCCTACCTCGTGCACCTATTGATTTGTTGCCTCTTCCTTCTTGGAGAAGGTTAATTTTGATGCTAAAGGCGTGCTGAATTGATTTTAAAAGTGCATGAGATAACTAAGGAAAACATTGAGCGTATGAATGCTAAATATAAACTTCTTTGGAGATAAGGGTAGAAAACATGTTGTCTTTGCACTGGAGATCTTGTTTGGTTACATTTGCGTGAGATAGGTTTCCTAATTTGCATAAATCAAAGCTAATACCACGTCTGATGGTCCATTTAAGGTGTTAGAAAATAAATGATAATGCATATAAACTTGAGCTGCTGCAGATTTTGGGGTTAGTCCACTTTTAACATTGCAGATTTGAAGCCTTATTTGGGTGAGGAATATGAGCTTCCGTCGAGGGCGACTTCATTTCAAGAAGAGGAGGATGATGAGGACATCAATACCATTGTTACACCCACAGCCCCTCTGCTACATATCTTGGACCAATTACTAGAGCTCGCATGCGCCAATTAAATTATCGGTACTTTCGTTTCTTGGTAATGATTCTAATGTTCATGAGAATATGATGCTGCCTAAATTGGATACATTTGTTTTGCTTACAAATGAAGGCCCTAGCTTGGAGAAGGATGGACATTGGAGCAAGAACAAGCATGGAGATAATGCCATGCATAAAGGAACAAACGGAGTTACAAGTGATGATTTCAGGACTTTGAAGCCACCATAATGGGTGCATGAAGCCTTGGACGAAATATACAAGATGCTACTTCATAAATGTCGTCCGAGGCTATTCTAGGTCTTCGTCACCTTATTATTGGGCCAGGCCCATGTAATTTCGAAATACTTACGTATAGGCTGTTTTAGAGTCCGTATGTGTGGGGAAACAAGAGTTAGGGTTGATTTGGACCCCTCCACCAAGGGCCACAAAATTCCCCCTCTTCCTCCATATATACAGCCCTTAGGGCACCGTTTAGACCTTAGGTTTTGTTTAGATTAAAAGTTCGCCATAGCTGCAACCCGCGTGCCGTTTGTGTTCAACGACCAGACAAAGGCGTCCACAGAACCCCACCTTGATCAATAAAGCTTTCATCTTATATTCGCAATATCCAGATTGCAATCTCAGTTTCTTGCTTGTTCTTCGTTTGCTCGCGAGAAGCAGGCCCTCTGGTCGAGTTGATCGTGCTCGGCGTGGTCAATAACCCTCGGAAGTTGGTTTAGCGATTGCTAAAGCGCGACGTCTCGACGATCGTGGTCGGATCGTCAAGGTCGACTCCACGAAGCGATAGCCACCATCTCATCGAAACATCGGGACACCTTTGCCTCTATCAGTGAGTCACGGGGACTCAGCAATCTCACACCCGCGAGATCAAGACTATTTAAGCTTAAAGGTAGGGCAAGGTAGTGAGGTGGAGCTGCAGCAAGAGACTAGCATATATGGTGGCTACATACGCAAAAGAGCGAGAAGAGAAGGCAAAAGCACGGTCGAACAACTATGATCAAGAAGTGACCACTGAAACTACTTACGTCAAACATAACTCCAACACCGTGTTCACTTCCCGGACTCCGCCGAGAAGAGACCATCACAGATTTACACCTTGTTGGTGTATTTTAATTAAGATCAACCGGGTTTTCTACAACCGGACATTAACAAATTCCCATCTGCCACATAACGCGGGCACGGCTTTGAAAGTTCAAACCCTGCGGGGTGTCCCAACAGCCCATGATAAGCTCTCGCGATCAACGAAGAATAGACCTTCTCCCGGGAAGACCCGATCAGTCTCGGAATCCGGCTACAAGACATTTCACAGCAATAAAACAAGACCAGCAAAGCCGCCGGATGTGCCGACAAATCTGATAGAAGTCATACGTACCTCGGTCTCGGGGCACACCGGATAAGTCAGCCTCTGAGTAAAACCAGCCCTCGAGTTGCCCGAGGTGGCCCATGATCTGCTCGGTTCGGACCAACACTCGAAGGAGCACCGGCCGGGGGCTAAAATAAAGATGACCCTCGGGCTCCGGAAACCCAAGGGAAAAGGGCATAGGTGAGGCAAATGGTAAAACCAGTGTTGGGCCTTCTTTGGAAAAGTCTTATTCAAAGCGAACTGTCAAGGGGTCCCATAAATCACCCGACCGCGTTAGGGGCGCAAAATCCGGGAACATAACACGGTATGGCCGGAAACTAGAGGCGGCAAGAGTGGAACAAATCACCGGGCATAAGGCCGAGCCTTCCACCCTTTACCAAGTATATAGATGCATTAATAATATAAGATATATTGTGATATCCCAACAAGTAAACATGTTCCAACAAGGAACAACATCTCCATGTTCAACAAGGAACAAACTTCATCTTCACCTGCAACTAACAACGCTATAAGAGGGGCTAAGCAAAGCGGTAACATAGCCAAACAACGGTTTGCTAGGAAAGGATGGTTAGAGGTTTGACATGGCAATGTGGGTGGCATGATATAGCAAGTGGTAGGCATCGTAGCATAGGCATAGCAAAAAAGCGAGCATCTAGCAAGCAAAGATAGAAGTGATTTCGAGGTATGGTCATCTTGCACGAAATCCATAAGGAAGAAGAACGAATCCATGAAGAAGACAAGCAGACGAAGTCGAATGAATCCTCACAACTCAGGAGCAAAGCGAAGCTAACGAGAGAAGCAAACCGGAAAGAAGCAAACAACATAGTAAACAACCATCACATAAACATGGCATGATGCACAATCAAGTATGATGCATGTCGGTTTAAATATGCAAGGCATGGCAAAGTGCAACAAACAATACCACAAATTAAGTGGAGCTCAATATGCAGCGAGTTGCATATTAATGGCTACCACATCAATTATTTAGTTCTCTCTTGATTAGGCCACCCAACAATATTAAATGTTATTAAACATGGCAAGGGGTGAAGCATAAAGCAACTACCTATCTAGGCAAGTTTAAATGAGGCGGAAACAACGAACAACAATTAGGAAAATCCCCATATGCAAATTATGGATTCGGTACAGATCTGACCTAAAGCATATTTTAGAGTTGTTAAACATGCAAATAAAGTATACCACGTTAATCTATGCATTTTCTACCCCATTTACATATATAATTTATTTAAATCCGAAGATTCACAGTTATTTAGTTATGAAATAAATCATTTTAGCATGGCATTTAGGCAAAATTAAAGCAAACAACAATTTTAAACATTTTAAATGTTGTTATCATGATCTTGGATGTCATGTGCAAGTTTATGCAATATTATGAAATGTTGACAAGAGCATTATGAGCATTGTGTCACCGTGGTGGAAGAAAGGGTGCCACGACAGCGAATCCGAAAATGGTGCCACGCAACATATCGGTTCGATAACTCGATTGAGATACCGATGCAAAGGAAAGCGTGGAGGCGAGTCATGCAAGATGGTGGGGTGATCCGGATCCGGGTTCCCGCAGGCAGTGGCATGGCAAAGAGGGCATCGCAAAGATGATTCGATCACGGCGGTAAATCACGGGTTATACCTTGAAGCGAGCAATCGGGACGGAAGCGTTTCGTAGGGAAGTAGTGGTTCACGTTCTTGAGGAAGTAGAGAAGTAGTCGTTCTCGCGATGTAGTGGAAATGTCGTACAGCGGCGGTAGTGGAAGTAGTGTTTCACGTTCGTTATCGAAGAGGTACTTGCGGGTCGAATTCCTTTCGGGGTTGTCGTGGTACTTGCGGTCTCGCGATGGTAGTCGTACATCACGGCGTGGGGAAGTAGGCGTTCTCGTTCGATGGTTGTGGTACATCTCGTCGCCGGAAGTAGTTGTACCGTCCGTGGATGTTCGGGGTCCACGGGGTCTTGGTCGGCGGTAGTGGTACCGTCTCGTAGATGTTGAAGAGGACTTGGCGCATCCGATGTCTCCGGTCGACGGTAGTGGTACTTGGCGCATCACGTGGTCGAACTTGGTACATTCGAAGGGTACTTGGTGCATCACCGTGAAGTCGTGCGTTTGTTCGGAGAGGATCTTGGCGAAATCCACGAGCGTCGAAATACAAAAGGGCCTCGGTCTCGGTGGTCAGCGAGCAGGAGGCCGACCGTGAACTGGCGATTGAATGAATCGGGTCCACGAGGACAAGCGGGCGAGCTCTTCTTTGTTGGTGATAGTAGCCGCGGCGAGGTGGTCACCACAAGCGAGAGAGACCGGGGCTTGGCGGCGGGACCTCGGCAGTGACCTTGACCATGGCGGGCAGACGGCGGCGGCGGCACGAGGCGAAGAAGAGCTGCACCATGGCGACGAGGAGGAGGTCGAGGCGGCGAGGTGCAGAGACTCTGCTGGTGGCGAGGTCGCCGGAGCGGAGGGGGCAGAGGCAGGCGCGGTCACCATCACCGGCGGGGCCTTGGCAGGAGGAGACAGGAGGAGGCGGCGGAGCAAGCGGCCTGCGGCCGGTCTTGGCCTTGAGGCCGAGGTCGCGAGATCCGAGGCGGCGGGTCGATCTCGGCGGATCGAGGCCAAAAGCAGGCGTGCGTGGCGCCGGTGCTCGAGGAGGCCGGCGAGGCCTGTGAGCCGAGGAGAGGTGGCACCAGGCTGACGAGGAGGAGGTGTGAGACGGGAGGAGAAGGTAGGCCTTGGCGAGCTCTCGGCCCGGCGGTGGCAGCGTCGGAGGGCGACGGGATCGGGGCAGGCGGCGGCGAGGTTTGGCGAGGCGCCATGGACGACAGCGAGAGGCCGGCAGGATCGAGTGCGAAGAGGGCGGTGAGGGATCGGGAGATCAGGTAGAGAGAGGAGAGGTGGGGCGAGAGGAGGAGATGGGATCGGGAGGAAGATGGGGATCGGCCTTGGTGGCCTGGAGGAGAGTCGAGGAGAAAAGCGGGGGGAGGCGGGCAGGCCTCTTGGGCCGACTAGGTCAGAGGCCCAGGTGGGCCTTGGGCCTTGTGAGCTAGGCCGACTGGAGGAGGCGCTAGGAGGGCAGGGAGGCCTTGGGCCATAGAGGCGTGTGGGAGGAGAATGGCCGAGGGGCAGGCTGTGGGCTGGGCTCTCTCTCTCTCACACTAATATTTAGCAGAAAACAAATAAAGAGAGACAAAAGAACGAGAGGGTTGGAGAAAGGATTTGGGAACGAGGACAATTTTCCCGGGCTCACAAAAATATGAAGAATTTAACAAAAATGGCCCGAGGATTTTTGGTGGAACTCCGGAAAAAGATAGAATAATAATGGCAAGGTATGGGGACCAAACTTGAAGTAGAAAGGGCATTGGAATTTTGCAAGTGGGTTAAGATCAATTCCAAATAAATGGAATAAATTATAATAGCTCCATATCTATTAGGAGGATATGTTGTAAAGAGAAAACACCATGTGAATTCCCTCGATTTAAATGGATCGAAAAATCCATACAATTTATTTAGAAGAGTTGCAAAAATTAATGATATGATGGCATGATGACATGATGCAATGCAAAAACAAAACAAACCACACGACAAAACACGGAAACCCTGGAAGGCAACTGAAGCTCCGGTCTTGGGGCGTCACAACACTCCACCACTACGAGAGGATCTCGTCCCGAGATCTAGGATGGCACCGGAGAAAAGCGGAAGAGTGAGAGGTAAAACAAAGTTGCTACTCTGACAAACGAGTGAAACCAAAGAACCTTGAGAGGTTGAACAAAATGAAAGAAAGAAAACAACGAAGATGAACAAAGTTGAAAACACTCTGTTAGAAAAGAGGAACAAGGGATACGACGAGAACCAAGAGGTTTAGTGATAAGATAGATACTGAAACCACTCCGGTTAAAACTAGATCGAGAAGGAATAAGAATGATATAATTTGGACAGCACTCCGACTGAAAATGGAAGGAAAACTTGATAAGATGAAAAGAACTTGAAGAGAAGACACAACACTCCGGTTAAAAGGATAATGCAAGAAAAGAACATGATCTTGGCAAAACGAGACGATGGGTCGAAGAGAGCAACATCACAATGCCTCCGGAAACAATGCATGATCGATAGAAAGTTGGAATGAATAGAACGAAGAATGAAACTAACATCTTCCACCATAAATGAATTTGAAAGAGCATCCTTACGAAGTAGGATTGAACGGAGTTGCTTGAAAAACAACAACGATAAGGATAAGCTTGTAGTGGGCTTATGAAAACATCTCAAAATTATGAGGTGAGCTTCGCCACCGCGGAAACAATTGATTGGATTGATATCAACAAGTGAGCGAGAAACTTATATCACGGGAGGACAAATGAAGAACTTGGGTCATTTATAAGCACCATAAATAGCAACAATCCTTAGGAAAGGCTTTAGGTGAAATATAACCCAAGATAACTCCAACGAAGAGATTGGTGGATTTAAAATACCTCATTCTTGACAACATGTGAATCATGAAACACGAACTCAAATTGTCGAGAATGACATAACACCACCTCAAATGATAAGGTAGAGCGAATTGCACTTGAAATGCAAGATGAAGAATGCTTGAACTCCTCAAAACAAAACATGTGTTGAGCACCATGTTCAATTTTGAGTATCTTGACGGATCTTAACTCCGAGAGAAATGTTGATTGTCATGATCACGGATGTCATGTGCAAGTTTATGCAATATTATGAAATGTTGACAAGAGCATTATGAGCATTGTGTCACCGTGGTGGAAGAAAGGGTGCCACGACAGCGAATCGAAAATGGTGCCACGCAACATATCGGTTCCGATAACTCGATTGAGATACCGATGCAAAGGAAAGCGTGTGAGCGAGTCATGCAAGATGGTGGGGTGATCCGGATACGGGTTCCCACGGAGCAGTGGCATGGCAAAGAGGGCATCGCAAAGATGATTCGATCACGGCGGTCGTCACGGGTTATACCTTGAAGCGAGCAATCGGGACGGAAGCGTTTCGTAGAGGAAGTAGTGGTTCACGTTCTTGAGGAAGTAGAGAAGTAGTCGTTCTCGCGATGTAGTGGAAATGTCGTACCGGCGGCGGTAGTGGAAGTAGTGTTTCACGTTCGTTATCGAAGAGGTACTTGCGGGTCGAATTCCTTCGGGGTTGTCGTGGTACTTGCGGTCTCGCGATGGTAGTCGTACATCACGGCGTGGGGAAGTAGGCGTTCTCGTTCGATGGTTGTGGTACATCTCGTCGCCGAAGTAGTTGTACCGTCCGTGGATGTTCGGGTCCACAGGGTCTTGGTCGGCGGTAGTGGTACGTTCGTAGATGTTCGAAGAGGACTTGGCGCATCCGATGTCTCCGGGTCGACGGTAGTGGTACTTGCGCATCACGTGGTCGAACTTGGTACATTCGAAGGGTACTTGGTGCATCACCGTGAAGTCGTGCGTTTGTTCGGAGAGGATCTTGGCGAAATCCGAAGCGTCGAAATACAAAAGGGCCTCGGTCTCGGTGGTCAGCGAGCGGGAGGCCGACCCGTGAACTGGCGATTGAATGAATCGGGTCCACGAGGACAAGCGAAGCGAGCTCTTCTTGTTGGTGATAGTAGCCGCGGCGAGGTGGTCACCAAGCGAGAGAGACCAGGGCTTGGCGGCGGGACCTCAGCCATGCAGCCGCCATGGCGGGCAGACGAAAAGCGGCGGCGGGCACGAGGCGAAAGGCGTGGCGGCGCCGGTGCTCGAGAGGCCAGCGAGGAGGCTTGAGCCGAGAGAGGTGGCACCAGGCGACGAGGAGGAGGTCGAGACGGGAGGAGAAGGTAGGCCGGTGAAGCTCTGGCCGAAAGGTGGCAGCGTCGGAGGCAGCACGGGATCGAGGCGAGGCGACGAGGTTTGGCGAGGCGCCATGGACGACAGCGAGGAGGCCGCCGGGATCGAGTGGCGAGGAGGGGTGAGGATCGGGAGATCGAGTAGCGAGAGAGGAGAGGTGGGCGCGAGAGGAGGAGATGGGATCGGGAGGAAGATGGGGATCGGCCTTGGTGTGGAGAGTCGAGGAGAAAAAAAGGGGGGAGGCGGGCAGGCCTCTTGGGCCGACTAGGTCAGAGCCATGGTGGGCCTTGGGCATGTGAGCTAGGCCGGCTGGAGGAGGCGCTAGGAGGGCAGGGGAGGCCTTGGGCCATAGAGGCCGTAGGAGGAGGAGAATGGCCGGGGGCGGTGGGCAGTGGGCTGGGCTCTCTCTCTCACACTAATATTTAGCAGAAAACAAATAAAGAGAGACAAAAGAGCGAGAGGGTTGGAGAAAGGATTTGGGAGCGAGGACAATTTTCCGGGCTCACAAAAATATGAAGAATTTAACAAAAATGGCCCGAGGATTTTTGGTGGAACTCCGGAAAAAGATAGAATAATAATGGCAAGGTATGGGGACCAAACTTGAAGTAGAAAGGGCATTGGAATTTTGCAAGTGGGTTAAGATCAATTCCAAATAAATGGAATAAATTATAATAGCTCCATATCTATTAGGAGGATATGTTGTAAAGAAAACACCATGTGAATTCCCTCGATTTAAATGGATCGAAAAATCCATACAATTTATTTAGAAGAGTTGCAAAATTAATGATATGATGGCATGATGACATGATGCAATGCAAAAACAAAACAAACCACACGACAAAACACGGAAACCCTGGAAGGCAACTGAAGCTCCGGTCTTGGGGCGTCACAACACTCCACCACTACGAGAGGATCTCGTCCCGAGATCTAGGATGGCACCGGAGAAAAGCGGAAGAGTGAGAGGTAAAACAAAGTTGCTACTCTGACAAACGAGTGAAACCAAAGAACCTTGAGAGGTTGAACAAAATGAAAGAAAGAAAACAACGAAGATGAACAAAGTTGAAAACACTCTGTTAGAAAAGAGGAACAAGGGATCTGACGAGAACCAAGAGGTTTAGTGATAAGATGAATCTGAAACCACTCCGGTTAAAACTAGATCGAGAAGGAATAAGAATGATATAATTTGGACAGCACTCCATTGAAAATGGAAGGAAAACTTGATAAGATGAAAAGAACTTGAAGAAGACACAACACTCGGTTAAAAGGATAATGCAAGAAAAGAACATGATCTTGGCAAAGCGAGGCGATGGGTGAAGAGCAACATCACAATGCCTCCGGAAACAATGCATGATCGATAGAAAGTTGGAATGAATAGAGCGAAGAATGAAACTAACATCTTCCACCATAAATGAATTTGAAAGAGCATCCTTACGAAGTAGGATTGAGCGGAGTTGCTTGAAAAACAACAACGATAAGGATAAGCTTGTAGTGGGCTTATGAAAACATCTCAAAATTATGAGGTGAGCTTACGCCACCGCGGAAACAATTGATTGGATTGATATCAACAAGTAGACGAGAAACTTATATCACCGGGAGGACAAATGAAGAACTTGGGTCATTTATAAGCACCATAAATAGCAACAATCCTTAGGAAAGGCTTTAGGTGAAATATAACCCAAGATAACTCCAACGAAGAGATTGGTGGATTTAAAATACCTCATTCTTGACAACATGTGAATCATGAAACACGAACTCAAATTGTCGAGAATGACATAACACCACCTCAAATGATAAGGTAGAGCAATTGCACTTGAAATGCAAGATGAAGAATGCTTGAACTCCTCAAAACAAAACATGTGTTGAGCACCATGTTCAATTTTGAGTATCTTGGCGGATCTTAACTCCGAGAGAAATGTTGATTGTCATGATCACGGATGTCATGTGCAAGTTTATGCAATATTATGAAATGTTGACAAGAGCATTATGAGCATTGTGTCACCGTGGTGGAAGAAAGGGTGCCACGACAGCGAATCCGAAAATGGTGCCACGCAACATATCGGTTCCGATAACTTCGATTGAGATACCGATGCAAAGGAAGCGTGGCGAGCGAGTCATGCAAGATGGTGGGGTGATCCGGATACGGGTTCCCACGAGCAGTGGCATGGCAAAGAGGGCATCGCAAAGATGATTCGATCACGGCGGTCGTCACGGGTTATACCTTGAAGCGAGCAATCGGGACGGAAGCGTTTAAATGGGAAGTAGTGGTTCACGTTCTTGAGGAAGTAGAGAAGTAGTCGTTCTCGCGATGTAGTGGAAATGTCGTACCGCGGCGGTAGTGGAAGTAGTGTTTCACGTTAGTTATCGAAGAGGTACTTGCGGGTCGAATTCCTTTCGGGGTTGTCGTGGTACTTGCGGTCTCGCGATGGTAGTCGTACATCACGGCGTGGGGAAGTAGGCGTTCTCGTTCGATGGTTGTGGTACATCTCGTCATCGGAAGTAGTTGTACCGTCCGTGGATGTTCGGAGTCCACAGGGGTCTTGGTCGGCGGTAGTGGTACGTTTCGTAGATGTTGAAGAGGACTTGGCGCATCCGATGTCTCCGGGTCGACGGTAGTGGTACTTGGCGCATCACGTGGTCGAACTTGGTACATTCGAAGGGTACTTGGTGCATCACCGTGAAGTCGTGCGTTTGTTGGAGAGGATCTTGGCGAAATCCACGAAGCGTCGAAATACAAAAGGGCCTCGGTCTCGGTGGTCAGCGAGCGGGAGGCCGACCCGTGAACTGGCGATTGAATGAATCGGGTCCACGAGGACAAGCGGGCGACTCTTCTTTGTTGGTGATAGTAGCAGCGGTGGTGGTCTACAAGCGAGAGAGACCGGGGCTTGGCGGCGGGACCTCAGCAGTGAGCTTGACCATGGCAGGGCAGACGGCGGCGGCGGGCCGAAGAGCGAAGCGTGCGTGGCCGGTGCTCGAGAGGCCAAGCGAGGAGGCGCGAGCCGAGAGAGTGGCACCAGGCGACGAGGAGGAGGTCATGAGACGGGAGGAGAAGGTAGGCCTTGGCGAGCTCTGGCCGGCGGGCGTGCAGCGTCGGAGGAGCGGGGATCGAGGCGAGGCGGCGAGGTTTGGCGAGGCGCCATGGACTGCGAGGAGGCCAGCCAGGATCGAGTGGCGGGCGGTGGTGAGGGATCGGGAGATCGGCGAGAGAGAGAGAGGTGGGCTGAGAGGAGGAGATGGGATCGGGAGGAAGATGGGGATCGGCCGGTGGCTGGAGAGTCGAGGAGAAAAGCGGGGAGGCGGGCAGGCCTCTTGGGCCGACTAGGTCAGGCCATGGCTGGGCCTTAGGCATGTGTGAGCTAGGCCGGCTGGAGGGAGGCGCTAGGAGGGCCAGGAGGCCTTGGGCCATAGAGGCCGTGGGGAGGAGAATGGCCGAGGGGGCAATTTGGGCAAGTGGGCTGGGCTCTCTCTCTCACACTAATATTTAGAAGAAAACAAATAAAGAGAGACAAAAGAGCGAGAGGGTTGGAGAAAGGATTTGGGAGCGAGGACAATTTTCCAGGCTCACAAAAATATGAAGAATTTAACAAAAATGGCCGAGGATTTTGGTGGAACTCAGGAAAAAGATAGAATAATAATGGCAAGGTATGGGGACCAAACTTGAAGTAGAAAGGGCATTGGAATTTTGCAAGTGGGTTAAGATCAATTCCAAATAAATGGAATAAATTATAATAGCTCCATATCTATTAGGAGGATATGTTGTAAAGAGAAAACACCATGTGAATTCCCTCGATTTAAATGGATCGAAAAATCCATACAATTTATTTAGAAGAGTTGCAAAAATTAATGATATGATGGCATGATGACATGATGCAATGCAAAAACAAAACAAACCACACGACAAAACACGGAAACCCTGGAAGGCAACTGAAGCTCCGGTCTTGGGGCGTCACATCCCACTTTTAACATTGCAGATTTGAAGCCTTATTTGGGTGAGGAATATGAGCTTCCGTCGAGGACGACTTCATTTCAAGAAGGGGAGGATGATGAGGACATCAATACCATTGTTACAACCACAGCCCCTCTTGCTACATATCTTGGACCAATTACTAGAGCTCGCGCCGCCAATTAAATTATCGGTACTTTCGTTTCTTGGTAATGATTCTAATGTTCATGAGAATATGATGCTGCCTAAATTGGATACATTTGTTTTGCTTACAAATGAAGGCCCTAGCTTGGAGAAGGATGGACATTGGAGCAAGAACAAGCATGGAGATAATGCCATGCGCAAGGAGAACAAACGGAGTTACAAGTGATGATTCAGGACTTTGAAGCCACCCTAATGAGTGCATGAGGCCTTGGACGAAATATACAAGATGCCACTTCATAATATTCGTCCATAGGCTATTCTAGGTGCTCGTCACCTTATTATTGGGCCAGGCCCATGTAATTTCGAAATACTTAAGTATAGGCTGTTTTAGAGTCCGTATGTGTGGGGAAACAAGAGTTAGGGTTGATTTGGACCCCTCCACCAAGGGCCACGAAATTCCCCTCTTCCTCCATATATACAGCCCTTAGGGCACCGTTTAGACCTTAGGTTTTGTTTAGATTAAAGTTAGCCATAGCTGCAACTTCGCGTGCCGTTTGTGTTCAACGACCAAACAAAGGCGTCCTGAACCCCACCTTGATCAATAAAGCTTTCATCTTATATTCGCATATCCAGATTGCAATCTCAGTTTCTTGCTTGTTCTTCGTTTGCTCGCAGAAGCAGACCCTCGTGGTCGGGTTGATCGTGCTCGGTGTGGTCAATAACCTCTCGGAGTTGGTTTAGCGATTGCTAAAGCGCGGCGTCCTCGCACGTTAAGTAGTCGGATCGTCAAAGTCGACTTCCTCCAAAGCGAAAACCACATCTCATCGAAAGACGGGACACCTTTGCCTCTATCATACGGTCTACCCATTACGTAAGGTGCAAGCGCTTCTCTATGTCTCGGTCATCCGTTTCTCAAACACCATGTAGTGCGAGAAAACAAACGGAGGAGATCGAGTCATGTGGGGAAAAGTGCACAAACCTCTGCAGAGTGTAACAAACTAATCATGGTTAGCCGTGTCCCCAGTTATGGACATCTTGAGTATCTAGTACTTGGATATCATGTGAATCTCATCATGTTACTCTAATTAATATTGTTGGGTTGTTAATGATTACTTTAATTGGGATTGAGGATGCTGTCAACCATTCTCAATGTTTAACAACCACCATGATAGTTAAATAAATTTATTCCTTTGCAATAGGGAAAAATTGGCTTTTCGCAAAACTGTAACCATAGAGCTTTCCACCAGCCATATATGCATGTAGTATGAAACACTCTTTCATTACTCTCAATGTGTTACTTTGCGGCATATTCCATGTCTTGACCGTTTTCGAGCTGCAGCGTTTCATGTTGCAGATTTTTGAACGACAGTAAGGTGCTTAGGTCATGGTTCTATACTCGGTGATGCCGTTGGAGTTGATGGACTCGCTTATTTCTTCCAAGCCTTCATTGTTATCGTTTTTAGATGGCCTTAAGCCATATTTATTTTATTAAGTTCTCTCTTGAGATATTCGATGTAATAAGTGTGTGATTGCTACTCTGTTATAAATCCTTCAAATCTTGTGTGGTGTCGGCATTCTTGATCCGAGGATGACCGAGCACGAGATCGAGGCTGTTTGAGGTCTGATCGCTACAATACTCAAAATATTTTCGTTCTCATTAAAGGGTGATGCTAAGATATGGTTTAATTCTCTTGATCCTGGTTGTGTGCGTAGTCCCAGGATATGATTTATTACTTCTCGCTAAATATTTCCTGCTCATAAGAAACAAGCTGCCTTGAGGAAATATACAACTTTATGCAAATCAAAGAAGAGTCTCCCACAAGCTTGGGGAGGCTTCTCAAGATTATAATGCTTTGCTGATCATCCTCTTAAGAAACCTGAAATACTTGATATCTTTTATAATGGACTAGCTGATGCTTCGAGAGATTACGGATAGTTGTCTGGTTCTCTTTTAGGGAAAGAACACGGATGAAGCTGAAATTCTATTGAATAATATGTTGAAAAATGAAAATAATTGGGCACCTCTGAGCCAGCTCGAGCCAATTCTTGAGCCTATTCTAAACCAACTCCGAAGAAGAGGTGTTCTATTTCGAGTCCGAAGATATGCAAGAGGCAAAGAAATCTATGAAATAAAAAGGTATAAAAGCTGAAGATGTTAAGAATTTACCTCCTATTGAAGAAATACATGGTCTTAATTTACACTTTGTTGAAGAAGTATATGATCTCAATTCCTTATTCTTTGAAGAACCTCCGATCCCGATATCCCGACACAGGTAGTAAAGGTAAATTCTCTCTATAGATACGATAAAGCTCAAGTCCCTCCTACTAAAATTGCTAGTCAGTGCTTGGATGAGTTTGATAACTTTATGTTTAAGCAAGATGACTTTAATGCATATTTTGGTAGACAATTAAAACAAAATATCTATATGATTAAACACTTGGGTGATTATATGGCTAATATTAGAGGTGAACTTAAACTTGTTAGCAAACATGCTTCTATGGTTACCACTCAAGTAGAACAAGTACTTAAAGCTCAGAAAGAAGTGCTTGATGAAATGAATAGTAAGAAAAATGATTATCTTTGTTAGAGTGGCTACTAGAACTGGTAGAATGACTCGGGAACCTTTGTATCCTGAAGGCCACCCTAAGAGAATCGAGCAAGATTCTCGGAGAAATAATATTGATGTACCTAATTCTTCTAAAAGGAAGAAAAAGAAAAATGATAGGACTGTGCAAACTTCTAGTGAACCTATTGCTTGAACCACGAGAATCCAAATGATATCTACGTATGCGATCTTTGAAACACAATCTGGTAATGAACATGAACCTAGTGAAAATGTTAATGATGATGTTCATGATGATGCTCAACCTAGTAATGATAATGATGTAGAAGTTGAACCTGTTGTTGATCTTGATAACCCACAATCAAAGAATCAACGTTATGATAAAAGAGACTTTATTGCTAGGAAACATGGTAAAGAAAGAGAACCATGGGTTCGAAACCCATGCCTTTTCCTCTGAAACCATCCAAGAAAAAGGATGATGAGGATTTTGGCGCTTTCTTTGAAATGATTAGACCGTCTTTTTGCGTATCACGATTGGTGATATGCTCAAAATGAATCCTTATGCTAAATATATGAAAGATATTGTTACAAATAGAAGAAAGATCTAGGAAGCTGAAATTTCCACCATGCTTGCTAATTATACTTTTAAGGGTGGAATACCAAAAGAAACTTGGAGATCCAGGAGTCCCTACTATACCATGCTCCATTAAGAGAAATTATATTAAAACTGCTTTATGTGATCTGGGAGCGGTGTTAGTGTTATGCCTTTCTCTTTATATCGTAGACTTGACTTGAATAAGTTGACACCTCTGAAATATCTTTGCAAATGGTGATAAATCAAGCTGCTATACATGCCGGTATTTGTGAGGATGTACTGTTGTGGTTGCAAGCGTTACTATTTTAACGGACTTTGTTATTCTTGATATTCCGACAAAGGCAATGTCACTTTTCATGTTAATGGTAATGAGCATACGGTACATTTTCGAGAAACAACCTCAAGTTCATAGTATCAACTCTATTGGAAAAATTCCATCGATTATATTTGGAGGTTTGAATTTCCTCTCCCTCTGTCAAAAAGAAATATGATATACTTATTATTGGGGATGTCCATATCCCGTTGAGGTAACAGTGTTATTGAAATTTCTCGGTTTCATGATTACGGAATGAGTTTATTAACAAGACTTGATCAACTTGTTAGTGGATTCCTTTTGATGAACATGAGATGGATGAAACTAGAAGCACAACCTACGTACCCTCTTTATATTTTACATTATTTAGTAGAAATAAAGTAACATAGTATTTTTACATACATGCATGACTTATCTACGCAATATAAAAATACCCGAAAATAAAAGTCCTCGAATGTCATGCCAATTTAATATGATTTTTTAGGAATATTTGAGGATTTATAGTGCAAAAATCACCTTGGAGGAGCTGCCACAGCCACGAGGTGGAGGCGCCCTACCCCCAGGCGTGCCCCTGCCTCGTGGGCCACGGTGGCCCACCTCCACTTATCCTGCACCCATCTTCTTCCTCTGCCTCACACAAACCCGAAAAACCAACTCAAGCTCGTGTTCCGGCCACTTTTGCTGTGATTTTGATCTCCTTGCTCAAAGCACCTCTCATAAAACTGCTTGGGAGATTGTTCCTTGGTATGTGACTCCTCCATTGGTCCAATTAGTTTTTGTTCTAGTGCTTTATTCTTTGCAAATTTGTGCTGCATAGGTGACGATGTTCTTGAGCTTGCATGTCAAGTGTATATGGTTCCAAGTAGTTCTAATGCTTGATATAGGCTCTAGGCACTTGTAGGAGTAGTTGCTATCAATTTTATTGAAGTTGGTTCACTTTTGTTTAAAGTTACTAAAAATTTCAGATTATTTCAGAAATAATGAAGAGACTTTTGAGGGGCTCGTCGAGCCGAAGCTCGAAGGAGAAACAAAAGGAAGAAGAGCAGAAGCCCAAATTTAATTTGCCTCGTATCACGGAGGTCCGACCATGTGAATGGCCTTCCGATGACTTCTTGAGGAGAGCCAGGATTTATGAGGATTTCTATCAATTAATTGAGAACGCCGGCCTCACTGACTTCCTCCGCGACCAACGTCATCAGTATCTCTTACTCACAAATACTTTTGTGCAAAACTTCTACTTTTTTCCTAAGAAATCACCTCCAACAGTAGAGTTTCATTTATATGACGTTGTTAAGGAAATGCCATTAGCTGAATTTTTGCGAGGTTTGCAAAATACCCTTTGAGGGCACCTTAGATGAACCACACCGTAATGAAGTGGAAGCTTTTATTAACACTATCACTGTGGGAGAAACCAGGAAGGTTTCTGATGCAAGAATTACTAGCATACATTTTCCTGTTTTATGCTATTTTGCCTTATTTGCTAGTCGTTGCTTGATTGGTCATGAGGCTGTGGAAACCTTAGTGTTCTGATATTATCATTTTGTTCCATGGTTTATACATAATAACTCTGTTAGTATGGGTGGAATTGTTTCTAGGCGGTTAAGTCTGAACCGTACTAAGGGCCCCATTTTTGGAGGCATTTATGCTTCACGCCTAGCTGAATATTTTGAAATACCTATTAGGCATGAGGAGAAAGAAGAAACAACGTTGCCCCGCGCTTATTTAGATTATAAGAGCATGCTAGCGCATGACTTTCTTGTTAAGAGTCGTGAAGGGGAGCTCAAGTATAAATTGTATTTTGATAAACATCACCCTGAGACTATTACTTTGCCTGCTCCCTCTTTGTTTAACTTGTCTGCAGGTACTCACATTGTTTTGTGGGCGGCCGTTCAAGCCTATCGGAATCCTGCACCAGCCCCGGAATCGGAACCACAAGATGACCCTCCACGACAGTCTGTTTATTCTTGGGATCCTGAGGTGGTTGCCAGCCAGTGGCAGTCAGAGTCCTCATCATCACAGTATGATCCCAACTATTCTTCATCATGATGTATGATTGACTACACTTACGGGTATTCGCGGGCTATCCACGGCAATAGACCAACAGGCCAAAAGCCTAAGCTTGGGGAATCGTATTTCTCACAGACATTACATTCATGTTCACACACTCATTGCTAGATGTCGGTGCTCACACTCTTTCACTGTAATATCCATGCTAGTTTATTTTCTTTTTCCTGCTTTCTTCTTGTGTGTTTAATAAACCTTAAGAAAAACAAAAAAAATTAGTAGTAGTTTATTTTTCCTGCTGTAGTAGTAGTAATTAAAAAGAAAACCAAAAAAATATTTCCCGTTCTTCTTTTGCTTGTTGGGAGCTTTCCCGTGTAAATAGTTTTTATTTCTTTTCTTTTCTTTGGGGGTCATTAGGAGAAGTGAAAGTGCGTTATATCGACTAGAGGGGGGGTGAATAGGCGATTTTTATGAATTCTTCACTGAGGAATTTGCTGGTGAGAAAATTCCTAAGCGAAGAACTACTTGCAGCGGAATAAGTACTCAGAAGTAAGCATAACAGAATGCGAGCATGGTCATCATGATGACATGAAGACAATCACAGTCTGAAAGCGTAAACACGAGGATAACACAAGATGAAGACAAAGCGGTGAAGAAATTGGGCTGAGGAAATTGAGAAAGTCTTGATCAAAGTCTTCAAACACAGATATGAACAAACACTCAACACGGTAATGAGGAAATGGAAGAGTTGAGGAAATAGAACCGATAAGGTTGGTGAAGACAATGATTTGGTAGACCAGTTCCAACTCTTTGTCTCGGTTATACGTCTGGTTGGAAGCGGTGAGTATTTAAACTCGAGGACACAGTCCGGACACCCGATCGCTGAGCACGCAGCTCGGGACACCAAGTCCTCACCGTATTCTCCTTGAACTAAGGTCACACAGACCTCGTCCAATCACTCGTGGTAAGTCTTTAGGCGACTTCCAAACCTTCACAGACTCGGTCACTCGGCGATCCACAATTCCTCTTGGATGCTCTAGACCATGACGCCTAACCGTCTGGAAGAAGCACAGTCTTCAAAGGAAACAAGCGTCGGATCCACGCAGGATCAATCTCTTCAGTGATGCTCAATCACTTTGGGTTTGTAGGGGTTTGGTTTTTGGGTTTTTCCTCACTCGATGATTTTCGCTCAAAGTCCTCGGTGGATGGGTTGCTCTCAAATGACAAGTGTCAGTTTCTCTCGGAGCAGCCAACCAGCTAGTGGTTGTAGGGGGCCGGCTATTTATAGCCTAGGGAGCAGACCGACATGATAAGACATAAATGCCCTTCAATGATATGACCGTTAGGTGGATAAGATATTTTGGAACAGGTGGCGCGTAGCAACAGCGGCGAAATTTGACTCTCAAATTCCTCGGGGCTATCATGTTCCTCCTTGTGTAGGCAATCCGCCTGGCGAATTCCTAACTCCTCGGTCAAAACAAATTCCTCGGCGACGGAAGAACTTCGTCTCTTTCCTTTGAAGAAATTGGTGAAGCTGTATGAGATTTCAAAGGCTTCACTCGAAGGATTGGTAGGTGTAGGATTTTGAGTTGAGCATCACATGGAAATTTTTCCTTAGTATTTCCTCGACCCCTTTAACGATCACGGTGTTTCCTATGACTCAAGAAAGAAAGCGAAACTACGAAAACAAAAGTCTTCACGCTTCATGTTCCTCAAATGAATACCAAGTCTTCAAGGTCACACCAATTTCTTCACTTTCAAAGTCTTCAGAAAGTCTTCAGAATACCAAAGTCTTCAGACGAAGAACTTCATTTTAGGGGTCGACTTTCTCTGTAAATATCAAACTCCTCATAGGCTTCTAGACCTGTGTACACTCATAAACACATTAGTCCCTTAACCTATAAGTCTTCAATACACCAAAATCACTAAGGGGCACTAGATGCACTTACAATCTCCCCCTTTTTGGTGATTGATGACAATATAGGTTAAGTTTTCAACGGGATAAACATACGAAGTGTAAGTACTGATATTGAGGAATTTGATTGCAAGATATAGAAGAACTCCCCACGAAGATGTGCATAGTGAGAATTTGCTTTTGAAGCAATGCACATTTGAAGAGTTGAATCATGGAGATCTCCCCTATATCTTGTAATTCATACATGCATTTGACATATAATATGAAGAATTTGAAATGCATG
Organism: Aegilops longissima; assembly: GCA_021605205.1. Lineage (NCBI taxonomy): Eukaryota > Viridiplantae > Streptophyta > Magnoliopsida > Poales > Poaceae > Aegilops > Aegilops longissima. Next base: position 111,340 of record JAHIAM010004790.1, read on the forward strand.
ATGAAATATGGTGGTGATGTAATTCACATCGTGTATTAACACATAACGAAGAATAAGCATGCGAGAGGAACACATCAAAAGTATCAATGCACCATCGGGTTTAAGATTACAACTCGATCAATAAAAGTTTCAGAAAGCGAGTTGTAACTTAGCAAAAAAGCGCCCATATAATAGACCGCTTGAAGACTAACTCAAATTTCTCCCCTTTGTCATCGAATCACCAAAAGGATCGGCGAGGACTAACGCCTACTGAAGAATATCAAGTTGATGGAGGGCGCCAGCGTTATCGAGTCGATTATCGTAGTAGGGCCTGCCTTGATGTCGTCAAGTCTTCATTTTCATCGGTGTCGCGATGAAGAATAGGACTGGCCACCAAGGAAGGAACCTTGACCTTCTTGAATTTCTTCGGTGGAGGTGCAGACCAGTCAAATTCTTCCTTGAGACCCATGTTCTTCAGATCTTCTGCGTTGTAGAGATGAGATAGAACAGCCCAGGTACGGTTGAAGGTTTCATGGAGGTAGTATTGGTTTTTCTTCACTTTGCATTGTGTGTTGAGGTTATGTTGTGAAGATTTGAACCAAACTGATATTTGACCCATTTATGATTGCGATCAACCTTCGATGAAGGCGAGGGTAACTCACGATCAGTCATCACCACAGTCTTTGTGGCTTGAGGATTTTGCTTGGCGAGTTGTTGGCGGCGAGTCATGAGTGGCGAGTCACCATTGGTGGAGTAGGATGCAGCCTTGCGAAATTGACCATCAATGGACGAATGCCTTCATCTATCACAGTGATTGCCTTGCCTTTGTCATCGGTGAGGAAAATGTCCGTTTGAGGACTTCAATTGGAGGCAAGTAGCTGCAATGGTTGAGTATCAACCTTGTAATTGGTGAAGACCTTGCTACGATGAACCTCATAATCCATGGTGCATAAGGCTTCACTCAAAAGGTGGCATAGCAATATTCGCGAGTCCTCATGAAGAAATCATGGAAGTTGGCGGAATGCCATGAATGATATTGAAAAGCATATTCTTCATGATGCCAGCGACTTCTTCATCATTTGAGTCGTGGCCTTTGATAGGACTCATTGTCTTTGTCGAGAATCGATAGACAGTCAGAGGCACATCTGATAATTCCTTGACGAAGAATTTGGTTTGAGGGGCCTGCCCTTGCTTCAAAGGCTTCATCAGAACTTGCATGTAGTGATTTGTAAGCTCAGGTTCGCTGTAGATGCAACGAGCACCATCAAGGGGAGGACTGAGTGGGAGGGAACGAAGCAATTTAGTTGCTGGTGCCTTGTAGTGAGTGTTTTCTGTCATCCAGTCCAGTACCCATGAGTTCACATCTTCAGAATCTCCGGTGATGTGCAGCGTCGCATAGAATTGAAGAATGAGTTCTTCATTCCAATCACGGATGTTAGTGCAGAAATTCAGCAATCCAGCATCGTGAAGAACAACGAGAAGCGGCTCGAAGCTGGCGAGAGATTCGATAGAGGCAAAGGTGTCCCGATGTTTCGATGAGATGATGGTTATCGTTTACGTGGAGTCGACCTTGGCGATCCGACTACGATCGTGCGAGCGTCGGCGCCTTAGCAATCGCTAAACCAACTTCCGAGGGTTATTGACCACGCGAACACGATCAACTGACCTCGAGGGCTGTTTCCTGCGAGCAAGCGAAGAACAAGCAAGAAACTGAGATTGCAATCTGGATATTGCGAATATAAGATGAAAGCTTTATTGATCAAGGTGGGGTTCTGTGGCGCCTTTATGCAGTCGTTGAACACAAGCGAAATGCTGCGAAGTTGCAGCTATGGCGAACTTTTAATCTAAACAAAACCCAAGGTCTAAGCGATGCCCTAAGGGCTGTATATATGGAGGAAGAGGGAATTTCGTGGCCCTTGGTGGAGGGTCGAAATCAACCCTAACTCTTGTTTCCCCACACATACGGACTCTAAAACAGCCTATACTTAAGTATTTCGAAATTACATGGGCCTGGCCCAATAATAAGGTGACGCAGCACCTAGAATAGCCTATGGACGAATATTATGAAGTGGCATCTTGTATATTTCGTCCAAGGCCTCATGCACTCATTAGGGTGGCTTCAAAGTCTGGAATCATCACTTGTAACTCCGTTCTTGTTCTCCTTGCATGGCATTATCTCCATGCTTGTTCTTGCTCAATGTCCATCCTTCTCCAAGCTAGGGCCTTCATTTGTAAGCAAAACAAATGTATCCAATTTAGGCAGCATCATATTCTCATGAACATTAGAATCATTACCAAGAAAGCGAAAGTACGATAATTTAATTGGCGTCTTGAGCTCTAGTAATTGGTCCGAGTATATGTAGCAGTAGGGGCTGTGGGTGTAACAATGGTATTGATGTCCTCATCATCCTCCCTTCTTGAAATGAAGTCGTCCTCGTGAGCTCATATTCCTCACCCAAATAAGGCTTCAAATCTGCAATGTTAAAAGTGGGACTAACCCCAAAATCTGCAGGCAGCTCAAGTTTATATGCATTATCATTTATTTTCTCTAACACCTTAAATGGACCATCAACACGTGGCATTAGCTTTGATTTGCACAAATTAGGAAACCTATCCTTACATAAATGTAACCAAACAAGATCTCCGGTGCAAAGACAACATGTTTTCTACCCTTATCTCCAGCAAGTTTATATTTAGCATTCATCGCTCAATGTTTTCCTTAGTTATCTCATGCACTTTTAAAATCAATTCAGCACGTTCTTTAGCATCAAAATTAACCTTCTCCGAAGATGGAAGAGGCAACAAATCAATAGGTGCACGAGGTAGGAAGCCATACACAATTTCAAAGGGCACATCTTAGTAGTAGAATGCAATGAGCGATTATAAGCAAATTCAATATGAGGCAAGCATTCTTCCCACATTTTCTTATTATTCTTCAAAACAGCCCTAAGCATAGTAGACAATGTTCTATTGACTACTTCAGTTTATCCATCGGTTTGGGGGTGACAAGTAGTACTAAAAAGCAGTTTAGTCCCCAACAGCCCATAAACATCTCCAAAAGTGGCTAAGAAATTTAGTATCACGATCTGAAACAATAGTATTTGGCACACCATGCAAGCGAATAATTTCACGAAAGAACAAATCAGCAACATTAACAGACATCATCGCTTTTATGACATGGTATAAAGTGTGCCATTTTGAGAATCTATCCACGACAACAAATATGCTATCCCTCCCTTCTTTGTTCGAGGTAAACCTAAAACAAAGTCCATAGATATATCCTCCCAAGGAACACTAGGCACGAGCAAAGGCATATATAAACCATGAGGATTGAGTCGTGACTTAGCTTTTTGACATGTAGTGCAGCGAGCAACAAAGCGCTCAACATCCGTCTCATCTTTGGCCAAAAGAAATGTGTAGCAAGTATATCCTCCGTCTTCTTGGCGCCAAAGTGTCCCATTAATCCTCCTCCATCGCCTCCTGCAACAACAAAAGACGAACAGAGCTAGCAGGAATGCATAGCTTGTTAGCACGGAACACAAAACCATCATTAATAACGAACTTGTTCCATGTTCTTCCTTCTTTACAATTCTGCATTACATCTTTAAAATCAGCATCATGCACATATTGATCTTTGATGGTCTCCAAACCAAATATTTTGAAGTCAAGTTGTGAAAGCATAGTATAGCGACGAGACAAAGCATCAGCAATAACATTTTCTTTACCCTTCTTGTGTTTAATGACATAAGGAAAGTCTCAATGAATTCAACCCATTTAGCATGTCTACGATTCAATTTAGCTTGACTTTTAATATGTTTCAAAGATTCATGATCAGAATGTATAACAAATTCTTTGGGCCATAAATAATGTTGCCATGTCTCTAAAGTCGAACAAGAGCATATAATTCTTTGTCATAAGTAGAATAGTTCAGACTAGGCCCTCAATTTTTCAGAAAAGTATGCAACAGGTTTGCCATCTTGTAATAACACACCTCTAATCCAATTCCACTAGCATCACATTCAAGCTCAAAAGTCTTATTAAAGTCAGGAAGTTGGAGTAAAGGGCATGTGTCAACTTATCTTTCAATACCGTGAAGGCTTCTTCTGTGCAGTACCCCAAACAAAAGGCACATCCTTCTTTGTAAGCTCATTGAGAGGTGCAGCAATGGTGCTAAAGTCTCTCACAGCGCCTATAGAAACCAGCGAGTCCAAGAAAACTCCTCACTTGTGTGACCGTTTTGGGCTGCGGCCAACTCTCAATAGCTTCAATCTTGGCTTTATCAACTTCAATTCCTGTGGAGTAACAACATAGCCAAGAAAAGATACTCGGTCGGTGCAAAGGTGCACTTCCCAAGGTTACCAAACAAGCGTGCATCACGTAGAGCATTAAAAACAACACGTAAATGTTCCAAATGTTCTTCCAAAGATTTGCTATAAATCAGTATATCATCAAAGTAAACTACCACAAATCGTCAATGAAAGCACGTAAAACTTCGTTCATTAATCTCATGAAAGTACTAGGTGCATTAGTTAACCCAAAAGGCATGACTAACCACTCATATAATCCAAACTTAGTTTTAAATGCTGTTTTCCATTCATCTCCCAATTTCATACGAATTTGATGGTATCCACTCATAAATCAACTTTGGAGAATATTGTAGAACCACTCAATTCATCAAGCATATCATCTAGCCTAGCAATAGGATGGCGATAACGAATAGTAATATTATTAATGCCTCTACAATCAACACACATCATGACGTACCATCCTTTTTAGGCACTAGTATAATAGGAACAGCACAAGGACTAAGAGATTGGCGTATATAACCTTTGTCGAGCAGCTCATACTTGGCGCATAATCTCCTTCGTCTCCTCTGGATTGATGCGGTATGGTGCGCGGTTGGGTAGCGATGCACGGGAATTAAGTCAATTTGATGCTCAATCCCTCGAATAGGTGGTAATCCGGTGGCACGTCTTGTGGGAAGGCGTCGTGAACTCTGCAAAATGTTAGTGACAGCGGGGGGCAAAGAGGAAAACCGTCCTCGAATGAAAATAATGCCTCTTTGCACACAAAAGCATAACAAACAGATTTGCTAGAATCTAGCTCATCAATATCAGATTTGGTGGCAAATAAACATGCACTTTTCAGTTTAATTTCAGAAGCAACATTAGATGGTTTATTATTAGGCTTCATTTGTTGCTCAAATTCTTTTGCCACAATCTGATTTTCACTCTTATTTTTCTCTGTTTTGCTTTATTAGCTCTATTAATATCATCTTTCAAAATGGAATCAGGAGTCATAGGAAGCAAAGTAATATTTTATCCTTGTGAACAAGAGTATCTGATTGTTTCTACCATGGTGTACAAATTTTATCAAATTGCCATGGTCTACCAAGTAATAAGGAACATGCTTGCATAGGTACCACATCACAATCAACATAATCAGCATATGTAGAGATACTAAAATGCACGAGCAGTCGTGTTACCTTAACCTTGCGCTGTTGTTGAACCATTGGATGTAGTAAGGATGTGGATGTGGTCTTGTGGTGAGAAAGCTTCTCCACCATATCCATGCTAGCCAAGTTGTTGCAGCTCCCTCCATCTATGATGGCCTTGAATGGAGCGTTCCTTCACAACTCCTTTGTATGGAACAAGTTATGCCTCTGATTTTGCTCAACTTGTAACCTGCACACTCAAAACACGTTGAGCAACTAAACATTCATACTGTCGGCATCTTGACAGCCATGTATTGCGTCTCAAGATCAGAATCATCTCCACCGTGTTCTTCATGTGTAATAAGAGCCAAAGTCTCTTCATCATAGTCACTAGCGGACTCATACCCACCATCCTCGGTAGCAATCATCACTGCGCTGAGATTGGCATTCTCTATAAAATGTCCTCTTCCCTTACAAGCGATGACAAATAATATCACTTGTGTGCCTGTTGGCGCCATGGAAGAAGAAGAGCTCTGTGTAGGCCCCGGTGTACTCTTGGCGGATAGTGGTGGTTGTGCCTGCTTTCTTGTATCACGGTTGGAGGTGGCAGCCGGCGGAGGTGCGGTGTAGTAGAGCGTGTGGAAGTAGATGATGCGTGGTGTCCATGATGAAGGTCGACACTGCAGAAAAGTTAGTCGCGCCAAGGCACATCGATCCTGCACTTCACGTTCAGCTTTACAAGCAAGATGGAATAATCGAGTGATATTATTATAATCCTTGTAGTCTAGAATGGTCTGAATCTCTCTATTTAATCCACCCAGAAAGCGTGCAAGCATAGCTTCATTCTCCTCAACAATACCACATCTAATCAAGCCAGTTTGTAATTCTGATAATATTCTTCTACGAATTTTTCCTTGTCTTAAGCGCTGCAATTTTTGAAGTAATTCACGTTGATAATATGGTGGAACCCATGATCGCATAGCAGTTTTCAAAGCAGCCCAAGTAGCTGGAGCAGGATATAATCTACAATGTTGGACCACCAAACACATGCAAAGCTAGTGAAAGCACAAACAATGAGCGAGGAACACGTCTCTCCTCGGGATATTGTAAACATGTAAATCGTTGTTCAGTTTCTAATTCCCAAGTAAGATATATATCGAGAACATATCTACCCTCAAATGGTGGAATATTCAATTTCAGTTTAGGGAGATGGTCATGATCTCGTACTGAAAGGGAGCCGAACATTGCCATTATTTGCATGTGGGCGACCTGGTGGTTGTGGTGCTGGTGGTTGCACGTAGTTCGATGTTGATCAACCTCATCCTCGTAAGCTCTCACATAATCATCCTCCCCCTTGTGTTGCGGGAGCCCGAAGTATCAACAGCAGCACCAGCAGCTTGGCGGTGAAGAGGGACACGGGAAGCTCGGCGGAGGCTGTTTCGCGATGTGGAGGTAGTCCGTGTTGTTGTAGTAGAGGTCGTTAGGTGCAGCCGGTGGTGGTGGTGGTAGGCAGCGAGCAATTCATTAAACTTGATATCGAGCTTTGTTTGACGCCTTCTCAATGCCATCTATCTTCTCCATGGCCTCTTCAAATCTATTTAGCACATCGTCCTGCCACTCATCATTTGTTGAAACTTATCATGTAGCGCTTTGTTTGTCATGTTCTCCCGGTCGGTCTAAATCGACATGATCCTGCCATGGTTAGCGACAATAAAACACACAAGAATATGATTGACGGACTACTAGGAAGTGGTGGTGGTGGTGTGGTGGGCGATCACAAATCCGTCAAGCAAATCTCAAATTCTTACGGTTCTTACCCGGTGACGGTGATCGGCAACCGATGTAGTCAAAACTCTCAAAGCTTGGATAGGCGATTACGGGGAGAGTCAAGCATACGATGTAGATGTATGTGGAGCTGGGAAGGCTTATAATATGGTAGCAAAAAGATTGAGCAATAATCAATTCAGAGATGCAAAGTTGAATAAGCGCTCAGCAGCCAGTCTTGTCTTTGGTCTAGGCTGAACCGTGCTAGAGGCGAGCCTAGAACACTAACAAAATCACGTGCTGCTGCGGAAACAACGGAAAAGCACACTCTGGAATTTTTTTCGCTCTTTTTTTTTTTTTTTCGCTGCTTTTTTTTGCGCTGCTTTTTTTTTTTTTTGCGAAAAATCACTATAATGGCGAGTGTCTCAAAACTCTTCCCGGTCAATGAGCGGGATGGGCACGAAATTTTTCGACCAAAAAATTTTTTTTGGATTGCCGGACCCAAAAGCTGAAGCAGGTCAAAAAAACTTTCTATCTTGGTTGTCTCAATCACTTAGAAACACCTAAAATAGGATAGCGAAAATTTTTCCACAAGTGCGTTTTGGAAAATTTTGGGCCTAAGCGGAGGTGGTTTCGGACCTACTCCGGCAAGGAAACACGAATCGGAAACTAGATGGATCTCGAAAACAAACCTAATATGAGAAGAACTTCGGATTGGTGGTGGATATATGGTGGTGGTATATGGCAGCGGTGGTGGTAGCGGTGGAAGTATATGGATATGGATCGGTGGTGGTATATGGACACGGATTGGTGGTGGTATATGGATACAGTTCGGGCGGTGGCGGATAAGCAATGGTGGTAGATGGCAAGCGGCGATGATGGTGCTGGCGGCGTGACAACTTATGACCGAACTCGAAACTCTAAAGACTAGACTCTAAGACCAGCAACTTGACACGGCGATGCAACATAAATTCAACAAAGCAAAACCTAAAAAGATTATGCAAAGGCTCAGATTGGTTGGATATGATGAACTAACCTAATTTTTTGTTGTGGCTTTTTCGTGGACTTTAGGTATGAAGAACAGACTCGATCTAATCTCGAAAAACTGTAAAATCTCACGAGCAACCTGAAAATCTGATACCACTTGATAGAGGCAAAGGTGTCCGATGTTTCGATGAGATGATGGTTATCGTTTACGTAGAAGTCGACCTTGGCGATCCGACTACGATCGTCTTGAGGCGTCGCGCCTTAGCAATCGCTAAACCAACTTCAGGGTTATTGACCACGCGAACACGATCAACGACCTCGAGGCCTGTTTCCTGCGAGCAAGCGAAGAACAAGCAAGAAACTGAGATTGCAATCTGGATATTGCGAATATAAGATGAAAGCTTTATTGATCAAGGTGGGGTTACTGTGGCGCCTTTGTGCAGTCGTTGAACACAAGCGAAATGCGAAGTTGCAGCTATGGCGAACTTTTAATCTAAACAAAACCCAAGGTCTAAGCGATGCCCTAAGGGCTGTATATATGGAGGAAGAGGAGAATTTCGTGGCCCTTGGTGGAGGGTCGAAATCAACCCTAACTCTTGTTTCCCCACATACGGACTCTAAAACAGCCTATACTTAAGTATTTCGAAATTACATGGGCCTGGCCCAATAATAAGGTGACGCAGCACCTAGAATAGCCTATGGGCGAATATTATGAAGTGGCATCTTGTATATTTCGTCTAAGGCCTCATGCACTCATTAGGGTGGCTTCAAAGTCCTGGAATCATCACTTGTAACTCCGTTCTTGTTCTCCTTGCGCATGGCATTATCTCCATGCTTGTTCTTGCTCAATGTCCATCCTTCTCCAAGCTAGGGCCTTCATTTGTAAGCAAAACAAATGTATCCAATTTAAGCAGCATCATATTCTCATGAACATTAGAATCATTACCAAGAAAGCGAAAGTACACGATAATTTAATTGGCGTCTGTGAGCTCTAGTAATTGGTCCAGTATATGTAGCGAGTAGGGGCTGTGGGTGTAACAATGGTATTGATGTCCTCATCAGATTCCATGTCCACGTGAGGAATATGTGCATGATCGAAGACTTTGTCTTTGTTGAATAGCTGAGGAATAGAAGTTGGCTTGACTAGCAGTCGAAAGCGCCTCTTCCTTATCTTGACAGAGTCATATGGGTTGTAGTCGATGAAGAATACATGCTCGCCGAAGAAATCTTCAGCCTTGAACTTTTGCTTTGTTGAGAATGGATTCTTTGGCTTTGGTAGTGGAGTGTCAGTGAGTTGCATCACTACCTCAGGAATCGCAATCTCAGGTTCTTCAGTCTGAGGATTTTCTGGTTCCTCTTCATATGCAGTTTGTGTGTTCAAAGGATCAGCAGTGATGGGTTCTTGACACTAGTGGCTGGAATTTCTTCATGCGCAGACGAGGTGGGATGAGTTTCTTGAGCCCATTTGAACTGTTGGTGCGGGGGTGAGAATTTGTTGTATTGGAGTGAAGAGTGGAGAATTTGGATCTTGACTGTCCCAAAGTCATCGTTCATCAACTGGCGTTGTGCTTCCAATATCCACATCTTCTTCAATTTCTTCAACGCCTTGACCTCTTGGT